>JAEQML010065985.1:0-20392 GCA_016904865.1 Pissodes strobi
TATGTTTTTATATCTGCATCAGTTCTTTTATATGTAAAGAATTTCATATAATTTTTATTTTAATTTTATAGCATCAGAGGACAATGATGATGAAAACAATGTGGATGACGCTATCGAAGATTATAATGATAATGCAGATGGAGACGATGGAGAAGACGATGGAAGTAGCCTAAACATCGACGTATTAAGAGTCGGACGAAGATGAAGCAGGCGGCGAGAAAAAGTAAATAAGTGAGGCCGGCGATGACAATGATGAATGAGTTATACGTTTAGCTTGTTATGGAGATATTGTAACCACCTTGTAATATAATTCAGTTTGTAATAGTATATTATGATATAAGTGTATAAGAGGGTCTTTAAAGCACGCGCGACATATTTCTAAACACGACGCGCAGCGCAAGGGCTTTAAAGGCTTCTTATACACGTATATCATACGCTATTTTTTATTACGAATGCATCATAATCTCAAAAATGTTTTAAATATTAAACTTAAGGGATATATTGACGAATATATTAACCTGTCACATTTGACATGATCAAATGTTTCTATAGCAACCTTTAAAAAAAGTAGGCGCATCATAAACATCATTTTAAGCACGCTGCAGCGTGCGATAATCGTTGATTATGTTGCATGCGTAATAAATAGTATATTATTTTATATGGAGGAAAAGTGATACTTTTCATGGCGCGCTCGTGTTTAACAGCCGAACGGAGTGAGGCTGGTAATAGAGAGCAAGCCATGAAAAGTAACTTTTCCTCCAAATAAAATATGCTGTTTTTTCTTCAAATGTCGACAAACTAATGCAAAAACATCTCTTATTAATAGTAATAATATCTAATTATTATTAAAGATGAGTGGGTTCGCAAGGCGGCTTAGACCGGTGTCGGTGAATAGGCACAGGTTGTTACTATAGTAATGTAACATAAAGCTGTCAGTGGACACTCTCAATAATTATTTTTTTTTTAGATTGCGTCTCCGATTGCGTTTTAATTCCATATTGATAGGCAGTTATTGAGTAAGTTCTATTAAATAATAACCAATTTGTTCCTAAATTAGTGACTTTTAGAAATGCAATCACAAATTGAGTGATAAATATAAATTGTAGTTTAATAACCTCCGCCGCGCCGGCGGAAAAGTGAAAAGTAATAAAGCTCCGGCGGAGGAAAAACGAAACTTCACGGCCGCCTACACAGTTTAGTAATGACGCATTTACTGACGTTTGAAGAAAACAATTATTTATAGTCAACTCATGTCATTATCAATATTTTAAAAATAAATTGTATATATTTTATACGAAGGCCATATCCAGCACGCTATTTTCATAATATAAAATAATATTATACTTATAGAAGGAAATGTATACTAAATCATACAGTAAAAATAATAACACTGCATAAATATTTCTAGATTTTTCTGTCAGCTCTTTTTTTAATAAATAATATGTTCCATTTCCAGCACTTATGCCTTTCGTTATAAGGTCTTAAAAAAAATTTCTATGCCAAACGGCATGTGTGGGAAAATGGTGAAAATTTCTAGATTTTTTATCAGCTCTTTGTAAAATACATTATATATAATTAATACAATGACCATGTACGACACTAAATGCTATTTAATCTTAGAATCACTTTTTCTAAGAATATGCCAAAGGACTTGTGTGGGAAAATTGTGGAAGTTTATATTTCTTTTCTTGTCAGCTCTTTTTTAAATAAATAATATGCTCTATGTTCCACACTCAAGCCTTTTGCTACAATAGTCTTACAATCGCTTTTTCTGAGCATATGTCAAACAGCTTGCGGGAGAAAATAGAGACAATTTCCACACAATTTTCCTGCAAATTTCCGACGCAAGCCTTCGCTCCGGTCACATCCGACAGTCATGCTAATTTTATTGTAATGTCTAACATATCAATAACATTCTATACTTTTAAAGGCTTGCATGAAAAAATAACTGAAAAATTTTAAATAATTTCCATTAAATTTTCCGACCCCAAAATCTACTTATCCATTCACGCCACTCAAGCCAATATGCTTTTCGGGCTAGTGACGATGTAAGTTTTCATACTTTCGATGGGTTTGTGTGGAAAAATCTGTCAAAATCTGGATTTTTCCTTACAAGATTACGCCCTCATTTTAACCCTTCAGCCATCTGCAACACTCAAGCCCTTGGTATTCCGAAGCCAGGTTCTATTAATTAAAAATTGTGCAACAGACTCCTTTTATTTCTGTTCTGGAAAATCGAATTTTCCATATTATGTTATCCCCAGGGGGCACTCTTAAATTTCTATGCATTTCACTCTCGATTTCACTTAACATCGATGTACTTTTCAACCCTATTTGAGGCTTGTATTCAAAAATGAGGCACCTAAATCAGTCACTATCTGACGGTCTAGAAGAGAATACATTGATCAAAATATATAATTAATATGATGACCACGTCCGACACTCAAGACTTATGTTATATAGTCTTAGAATCACTTTTTCTTAGCATATGCCAAAGGGCTTGTGTGGGAAAATGGTGGAAATTTCTAGATTTTTTGTCAGCTCTTTGTTAAATAAATTGTGTATAAATAATTTGATGACCATGTCCCACACTCAAGCCTTTTATTATTTAGTCTTAGAATCATGTTTTCTAAGTATATGCCAAACAGCTTGCCTGAGAAAATGGAGGCAATTTCCATACAATTTTCCTGCAACTTTCCGATGCAAGCCTTCGTTCTGGCCACATCCGATAGTCATGGCAATTTTATTGTAATGTCTAACACATCAATAACAATCTAAACTTTCAAAGGCTTGCATGAAAAAATAACTGAAAAATTGAAAATAATTTCCGTTAAATTTTCCGACCCCAAAATCTACTTATCCATTCGTACCATTCAAGCCAATATGTTTTTCGGTCTAGTGACGATGTAAGTTTTCACACTTTCGATGGGCTTGTGTGGAAAAATGTGTCAAAATCTCGATTTTCCCTTACAAGATTACGCTCTTATTTTAACCCTTTAGCCACCTGCAACAATCAAGCCTTTGGTATTCCGAAGCCAGGTTCTCTTAATTAATAATCTAGTGAACACGGCTTGCATGAAAATATGGGCAACAGACTACTTTTATTTCTGTTCTGGAAAATCGAATTTTCCATATGTGGTCCCCAGGGGCCACTCGTAAATTGCCCTCCATTTTAGTCAACATCGATGTACTTTTCAACCCTATTCGAGGCTTGTATGCGAAAATGGGGCACCTAAATCTGTCACTATCTGACGATCTATGTAGCCTAAAATTCTGTGGTTGCTTAAAAATTCTTATATGTAGAGTCAAAAGGCAGGCACAATAAATAGGTAATAGGCATTACTATTATAAAGCCACAAAATTAAAACCTTAAGGGCTTGTTTGTTTACTTCAGGCAGACAGTATATGAATATTAAACTTTCAGTTATTTTAGATATTACTAGATATTATCAGCTCTAAAATTATAATAGATATTTGTGGAAGCACCCTTGTACCGAAGCAATCAGTCCCTTACTATAAACTATAAGTGTTTATACTAAATGAAACACCCTTTGTATTCCATGCATAAAATAAAATAAAATATTTTATGCATGGAATACAAAGGGTGTTTCATTTAGTATATTTCGTTAATGCACACAGCCCTCACTCTTCATTTTATTTAATTGTATAATGTAGAATAATTAGAAAGAGTAGTGTAGTATAAGTAGGGCTAGAGTCAATTTTTACGAACACAAGGCAATGCCCCCTATAAATTGTCTGCTGCAAATCCACAAATTTCACAATTTTAAACATATTTAATATTAAAAACCCGAAATATATCCTTTACAGCATTTAGTTTCGGTCCCAACGAGGGTGGCCATATTGGCTTCTGCTTTTCTTAGTTTCACGGCCTTATAATCCAGAGATGGTTGACTGGAATTGTGTTTATTAGCATGAAGTGTACTTTAAGTTTTTAACTTTATTTTGCAAAAAAAGTGCTACGTCTACATTTTTTTGCATTAATATGGGACGCATTAATGTAATATTTCCATTGAAATTAAAAATCTTCAAAATCTAAAGAACATAATATATGACACCAGAACCATTAGTAGTTACACTCAACTACCTACTTTTTAAAAGTAGGTAGTAGTTTGACTCATTTTTTTAAAGTAGTGTGCTCAGTTTTAGTTAGCATACGTACTACGCGTAAGCAATGGCGGTTAAATTAAGACTCCTAGTGGACTTGCATATAATAATAAAGAACATACAGAAATACATTTCGAAAATACTACTCCAGACACGTATTGATGTTAATTTGTCGCTTTTTGGTGACCTCGCTGGAATAAAAAATATTGAATGGCGCTCTCAACTGCATATTATATACCAATTGACCTACCATTTTGGATGCAGCTCGCAAGTCATCTGCAAAAGAAGGTCTAGTTGAAACATCGAAATCGATTGCTACTACGTCAGTTCCTTCTACATAAAAATCTTCTGTAACTATTTCTCTAGAAAATTCTTCATGTGTTACTTCAGTCGCATGTATAGAGACGTTCTCTTCACTCATTCTGGTAAAACAGAATTATATTAACCGGAAATTATCTTATAATGTATAATAGTTGCAATTGAGCGTTGTCAGTATGACTTTATCGTGAACTGGTAAAATATTAAAAGTTGATTCACACGAGATTCATTAACCCTTCAAAGGCGGAGTTTATTAAAATATGAATTTTAATTAGTTTGGAATCTCGATAAGGAAAATAGATTAATATGAAACGATAAAAACTTCCAAATCTTCAAAATGCTGTACCCGTGAGCATATGGCAATGGCAGCTCTTAATTGTACGCTATTTTTAGGAAAAAATAAAAATCACACTAAGGCCTAATTTCTTGAAGCAAATATTTACCGTGACAAATATAATTGAAGCCATAGTAATTATTCTAGGAATAAACTGGCATTTTAAAGAAAAAAACGGTAGTTATTGCTTATACGGTTTTCTGCCATCTTTGGATTATATGGAAATTTTTTTATGTAGGCCCATTTTAGTGTCCTTAGAGATTGGAGAAGAGATTTTTTTTTAAGTTATGTTTGTTTTCTTTTTTCAATTTGGGTTAGTTTGGGTTAGCCCAGTTAGTTTTGGTTAGTTTCGGTTAACCCAAACTAACCAAAATTAACAAAAATTAGAAAAAAGACACAAACATAACTTTAAAAAAAGTTTTAAAAAATCTCTTCTCCGCCAGTATATTTGCAATTCCTAAGGACATTAGTATGTGCCTATATAAAAAAATTTTCATTTAATCCAAAAATAGCAGAACACCGCATAAGCAATAATTACCGAAAAAAAAATAATTTTTTTCTTCAAACGTCAGTAAATCCGTCATTACTTGACTGTGTAGGCGGCCGTGAAGTTTCGTTTTTCCTCCGCCGGAGCTTTACTTTTCACTTTTCCGCCGGCGGAGGAAAAAGTGTTGTCATAGCAACATAGATACTTATTAAACTAAAATTTGTATTTATCACTCAATTTGTCCACTGCATTTCTAAAAAGCCCTAATTTAGGAACAAATTGGTTATTATTTAATCGAACTTACTCAATAACTGCTTATCAGTACGGAATTAAAACGCAATCGGAAACGCGATTTTAAAAAAATAATTATTGTTGACAGTGTCCACTGACAGCTTTATGTTACATTACTATAGCAACAACCTGTGCCTATTCACCGACACCGGTCTACGCCTTGCGAGCCCACATCTTTAATAATTATTATTATTACTATTAAAAAGAGATGTTTTTGCACTAATTTGTCGACATCTGAAGAAAAAACAGCATATTTTATTTGGAGGAAAAGTTACTTTTCATGGCTTGCTCTCTATTACCAGCCTCACTCCGTTCGGCTGTTAAACACAAGCGCGCCATGAAAAGTATCACTTTTCCTCCATATAAAATAATATACTATTTTCTTCAAACGTCAGTAAATCCGTCATTACTCGACTGTGTAGGCGGCCGTGAAGTTTCGTTTTTCCTCCGCCGGAGCTTTACTTTTCACTTTTCCGCCGGCGGAGGTAAAAGTGTTGTCATAGCAACATAGATACAATACAAACAGACAACAAAATAAGCGTCAACAACTCAAGATTTATTAAACTACAATTTGTATTTATCACTCAATTTGTGACTGCATTTCTAAAAATCACTAATTTAGGAACAAATTGGTTATTATTTAATCGAACTTACTCAATAACTGCTTATCAATACGGAATTAAAACGCAATCGGAGACGCATCTTAAAAAAATAATTATTGTTGACAGTGTCCACTGACAGCTTTATGTTACATTCACCGACACCGGTCTAAGCAAGGCCACCTACGACCGTGGTCTAAGGCGCCTTGCGAACCCATTTATCTTTAATAATAATTAGATATTATTACTATTAAAAAGAGATGTGTTTGCATTAATTTGTCGACTTTTGAAGAAAAAACAGCATATTTTATTTGGAGGAAAAGTTACTTTTCATGGCTTGCTCTCTATTACCAGCCTCACTCCGTTCGGCTGTTAAACACGAGCGCGCCATGAAAAGTATCACTTTTCCTCCATATAAAATAATATACTATTTATCCAATCGGACGAAAAACTATACATTTCCGATGTGTTTTCTCACCGCAAAAGTCATGTAACATTGTCTATCCGTTAATAAATCTTTATCCACATATATCTTATCCTAGCATTACCCTTCTATGGTTGAAACAATCTGCTGTCCATTTTTTCAATATATTTTTCAGAGCTCCACCAATGAGAAACTAGTACATATTTTTTGCTACTGAATACCTTATATTATCGACTAAACTGGATTTTCCAAATAAATTTGGTAGATATTCCTTCTTCAATTTCGCCCCTTGTCAAACGCCAAAGAACATCGCCGAACTGTCTTTCTATGTGTTCTGTATCGTCCGTTTTTATAAAAAGCAATTTATAAAACTCAATATACTATATTCGAATACAGAGATATACATAAGCAGACGTGGGTATCCAATGATGGTGTCACAAGGAATCAAATAGATCACATCCTAATAGATTCCAGGCACTCAAATAACATCATAGACGTCAGAAGTAAAAGAGGAGCTGAGGCGGACTCGGACCATTTTCTAGTATGTGCCAAAACAAGAATAAGGACCAAGAAACAAAAGACTGGTCTACAACAAGCAAATAAGACAGCTAAATGGGACACGGAGAAAGTTAAGGAAGATGATATACCCCCGCTGACTACAAATCTAAAATTGCAACTAAAATGCAGGATATACCAGAAACGTGTAAGGATAACACCAACGAATTTGGGTTAGATGTCGTTGGCCAACACCATGTAGAATGTTATGCAGACGATCATTCTCGAAACAATGAAAACAAATATCGGAAAGCGCGAAAAAACAAAGAAAAACACCTGGTACGATACGGATTGTGAAAACATACAGAACCAAAGACACCGAGCTAGAATTCAAATGTTACAGTACCCTTCACATGACAACATAGATAACTTTAACAATGCAAGACGTAGACCAAGAAAACTCAGTAGGAAAAAAAAAGAGAGAACATCAGAAGAAAATAATACAAGATATCGAAGATAGTGGAAGACATAACAACAGCAGGGCATTCTTTAAAGAAATATCTCGAATTAAAATGGGTTTTAAACCGCAAACAAGTAATATAATAAGGAAAGATAATGGTGAACTCATCACCGGCATTACAGAGGTATTAAAAACATGGAAATAATATTTTCAGAAACTCCTCAATGTAACAAAGGACGACACAACAAAAATATACCAGTGTACCTAACCGCCGAAATAGCAACCGAGAAACCATCACTAGAAGAAGTGACGAAGGCCATACAACGCCTAAAAACAATTAAGCGTAAGGAAATGATACTATCCCCTCTGAATGTCTGAAAATGGGAGGTCCAGTATTCTATCAAAAGATGCATGAGTTGAAAGCTGGAAACAGAGTGTTATTATTCCCCTACATAAAACCGGAAACTATCCGGTATGCAAAAACTGCAGAGGGATATCTCTCATCAACACCGCATATAGAGTGCTTGCAAACGTATCCGCATAACACCATACGGGGAAGAATCGATAGGTGATTATCCGTGCGGCTTTAGACCGGGTAGCTCAACGTTGGATCAAATCTTCACTATGCGCCAAATCCTCGAAAAACACTGGGAATTTGATAAGGACCTCCACCAACTATTCATCGACTTCCAACAAGCCTATGATAGTGTGTATGGGCAGCCATGGCAGAATGTGGAATCCCAAAGAAAATAATCAATATTACAAAAGTGTGCACCGAGCCGGTGCTGTGTTAAAGTTGGGAACAACATGTCAGAAAACTTTATGGTAGACAACGGCCTGAAACAGGGTGATAGTGTGTCTCCAATATTATTCAATATCGTTTTAGACGCAGCGATCAAACGGGCTAACATTGACATAGAAGTATTTTCAAGCAATGGGCCAAACCTGATACTGGCATTTGCAAATGATATAGATCTTGTCAGTAAAACATCCATTAAAACCTAAGAGTTGTTTGGAAAAATAGAAAAGGGGGAAGACACGGTAGGATTACGTATGAAGGAAGACAAAACAAAATACATGTATAATTCCCGGAGACAGGGAAGAGATCGACTAGGGCAAAATGTAACTATTGGCACCTACATTTTTGAACGGGTCTCAGAATTCAAATACCTCGGCGCAGTCATCACAGCAGACAACAGCATGAATAAATAAATGAAGGCCCGCATACAGAGCGGTAATGGATGCTATTATGCACTAAGAGAACTGTTCCAATCGAAAATAATGTCGCTATTTGCAAAAAGTGAATGAAATCCTTACTAAATAAATCAACAAAATCAAAAGGAAGCTAAATATTTAGTGCAAATACAATATGAGGTATAAGCAATGAAAAATTCTTTATATTTCGTTGGGTATAAGCAGTTATGTTTAACTAGAAATATTATTAAAATGTAGAAAGAAAATTATTACAGTCAAAGTAATAGATGAATATAAAATGACTAATTGGATATTTATATTACTTTATATTAGGTTTATTTATCTCTACTAGCTTTTAAGCAATAGTAAAATTTTGTAATAGATATCCATATCCTAATAAATTTAATATAAAAAATTATACCCAGTCAAATTCTGTTTTTTTAGCTATTAAGTAACAGAGTGATTACCTAAATCTATAACTTATGAGATCATGGGCAGCAGCTTAATACTGAAAACACTGTTGGAGAAACTCCTAGTTAATAATATCAGCTTTCGTATTCTGATGTCGCAATCCTCAAAACTAAAATTGTACCATGCTTTTATAAGACCGGTAGTAGTAGTCATGTACGGATGTGAAGCGTGGACCCTGTTACATGTCATTTTAGCATGAGAACCATGTAACAGATAGAAGTCAAATAAAATCAGTTAAGCAACCCTTAATCTCGCATGATTGTCGAACGACCAGTGCCTTTATCGAGCTGTTAGAGGAATAAACTGAAACAGGTTAGTTATATACGTAATTTCTGTCACTAGATCGTATCGTATTCTACATCACTATCAAGAAAACATTTAAGTATATAGCAGTGCACTTCAATTAAATAATTTACCTTGCGAATAATTTCCTTTTTCGGCGGTAATATACCTTAAAAGAATTGTTGGTTGCCTACGGATGAATGTAATATAATGCACTTCGGAACGTTTAATGAAAAGGGTTATTCTTGGAATGTTGCCAGATGTTTAATTGGCAAAGCGGTTGCCCTGTGATTTTGACGTGGTTACGATTCAAGCCAATAGGAAAATACATAATTAATTGATATGCTGCCCTTGTTTTGATATTAAACGACTGTTTTTCGCTTTCGCTTTAAAAATACGCAGTCAGGATATGTTATTAAATGCAGCTGCCCTAACTTGGCAACGTTGCTCGAATTTGGTCGCGAATGTTTCAGCAAGAAAAACCGGCTAGAGCTAAAGGTACGTTTAGTTTCGATTGATATTTTTGCGTTGAATAGCTTTGATGTCAGGAGTTTTAAATGGCCGCCGTTCGGAATGATTTGGTTATTGGTCATTATCAATCATGGATTTATCGTTGGAATTCTTTCTCCTGCCGCAATATCATGCAGCTTTAGGTACGTATCATTGCATATTGCAGATGTCAGTAAATTTGGCGACAACTGGCTGGAGTATTTTGCGTAGGATTACAGGACAGTGTGGAACGGGCCTGTGGTTCGAGTTTTTGCTAGCTTTATAACATTGAATTTCACGACCTAGGTAGTCGTTTTTGATCAGACTTCGTTCCCTTTCTTCAGAAACAAAGGAGGTAGTGCGTCCGCCTGATAAAAAGTTTAAGAATTTGTAATTCACCCTAACGGGGATTATACTTATTTCGGGTATAAAGTAGCATAGTTGCTGGGTTGCTGTAGTTTATGGCTTGACTGTGGATTGGTTGGTTTTTGCCTGAGAGTCAAGATTTTTGGTTAGTAACTTGTCACGTGCAGTGTATTCTGGAACAAAGTACGCCGTTTCCTTCCTCGAGGAATGCCTGTAGAAGAGAGCGTTTGCTCCCCAATTATCATATCATAAATATACATATCTTATATTTTGTACATACTCATTTATTTTCTGTACAGGGGATTTATTTTATCAGGGTATATTATAGTTTTCTAACTGGTCTCAGGGAGAATTGGAATACTGCACAATACTGCTATATAGAGAGTGTTACTTTCGAAAATGTATTAATTCTTGCACGTATATCATGCAATATCATCAAACAAAAGATAATTTGGGTCTGGAACAGGCATAGCATGGCTTATTTATACTCATTATTTTTGCCAGAAGTAATATGCTGGAAAAACAAAGGTATTGAATAATAGTTCATGATACCGTTCTCGTATCATATTGCAGTCGAACACTCATAGCTGATTCTTTGTCTTTATGGGCATCCGTATTGTATAGTAGGGTATAATGTTGTGTAAAGTTGTATATAATCTTTGATAAACTTCTTTTCTACATTAAATTTTACTTATAAGAACTTGTAAAGTCGTACGTAAGCTTGGTAAATTTAGATTTAATATGAATGATGAATGACATAAATGGACAAGCTTTGTTCTTGCCTGGGGGTCTGAACTCTTAAAAGAGCAAACTGTGGTTATATTATTGGTCAGATTTCTTAGTATTTTATGTCATTCACCTGTAGGGTGATATGATATTGGTTATATTATGACCTTCGGCATTTTGGCAAGACGACTCTCATTATTATTTTTAAATAGGTACTCTCATTATTATTTTTAAATATTCTTTGAATGGAGAGTGTTCTGAAAGAGCAGCTGCTTGAAATTGCAGTAAGAGAATGAATACTTAGCGCTTGTTCTCTTTCACGGTTTTTTTTTGGGAGCCAGTTTTACCGGGAGCCAGTTTTCCCTGACCTTTTTGGCTGGAGCTGTTGTGCTTGGAGTTGTGTATACGGAGCAACCTATTTTTGTTTGGAGCGAGCTTTGCTTGGAGATAATTTGAGTAGCTAACCAAGTAGTTGCCAGTCAATACAGTTGGTTGTGTTTCATTGGTACCAACTATAGCCATAAAGGTATGGGGATTACCTCAAATGCCACTGAGAGTTTATGGTCCCATTAAGTTGCTTAGCAGTAGTCCACGTGCAGAAGGCCGGAGGTGACATCGGCGAAGACTAGTAAAGATAAGTTTAGGTTATAATTGTGATCTTCCTACCTAATGTTATTGACAGATTATTGATATTTTCAGCGTGTTTGTGTTTCTTTCTGCGAAGTATTGATAGAATTATTTTTGGAACTGATTAGGCGTAAGTAAAGCTTACCAATGCATATATAAATAACTGCTATATTTACTAGTGTGATTCAATTATAATTTATATTGTGGTAAATGATAAACATTGACGCTCTGACTGACTAAATGTCTGATTATAGTAATTTTACAAAACGGTATCTCTTAAACTGAATATTTAAGGTTTAATTATGTACAACTGCGACTCGTATACCATGGTACATGCGCAACGGAGTTAATAGTAATAAGTATTATCCTGATAACTTTTAATTATTAGTTGATGTGACGATAGATACCGTATGCATTTTGCGCTTATTTTTAATTAGTTGGAATTGTTTTTTGATCTTCCGTAATCATTTATTACGTCATACTGTTACACCAATATGATCTAGTTCAATATTCGTGGGCATATATCAAGTTATTAGTTGTTTCCAATTGAGCTCTTTTACCTGTTTTTATATTTATATCATTTTGTTTATTGAAAGAAATATGACAACACGTTATCGTCTAACCTAACCAACGCCAATAAACTTAAACCTGCACGAACGTGACCGTCTTTTATTTGCTCTGAAACACCTCAACAAGTGTAGTTAATAGTCTAGATTTTAAATCGCCCTTGTGTAGCTGAGAGTCATCGATTTGGATCGCCCTTATGGATTCTTAAGACCGAGGATCTTCTAGTTTGGGTCTGCGCATTTGGATGTTTCAAACTGGTGGCGCCCTGGTCAAGAGTAAGTAATTGATCCACACCTACGCCGACGAGCAAGTCGGAGCACACATCTTGCGCTGGCCGCATCCTTAAGGATAGGTATCATCTTATTCATAATATATCTTTCTAACACATTTAAAAGGGTTTTACGCGCAACAACCCTAACCAAAGGAAACGAAGACGTCCTGCGAAGGTTCGAGCGAAAAATACTTAGAAAAATATATGGACCAACCCAGGATCCTAGTTCAGGGCAATATAGAATAAGAACAAACGCGGAGTTAGAACAATAAAATTGTACCAGGGAGATATTGTGAGAGAAGCAAAGTCACAAAGATTGAGATGGGCAGGATACATATACAGAGCACCGGATGACAGAATGCTGAAAATAGCATGGCACGAAGCACCGACGAGCATAAGACCACCGGGAAGACCTAAAATGAGATGAAGAGACAATGTTCTATCGGATATGCGGAAGATGGGCATTGAAAATGAACAGGAAACAATGCTAGATAGAAGTCGATGGAGGCAAATTGTGCTTGCAATCAAGACCCACATAGGGTTGTAGTACTAATTGAAGAAGACGAAGAGGAATTTATAAAACTTCTCCATTTCGACTGATTATGGTAAAATTGCCGAAAAGTAGGAATCAGTTTGTGATAGATAAAAGCATCAAGTGATATATTTCTGTCAGTGTTCATCCACTGAAGTAAGTTCCTCGTCTAATCGGCTGTCGATATCTCAAAGTGGCAATTTTTTATTTCCAAAAAGAGATGAATTGAGGCAATTAAAGGTGGAATTCCCTCGGAGCGGCTATCGCTGACGATAATAGCGTAGTGATTATCGCTCAGCGATAATCGCTATAGGTATGTTTTCCAACCAGCGTTCGCGACATTAAATTTCAAGCGAGTATCGGTAATTTTCCTATTGGTTGTTCGTTCGTTCTGTGTCAGTCAAGTCATTGGAATTAGTTTATAGCGGAGTAGCAAACTACTTGCTGCTTATATGATGTAAGTATGAAGAAGCCGAAGATGATGACATACTTCAAATGTGTGTGGTTCTACAAGATGAGGTCGATACGATATACAGTATGTCCCCGGATGGGGTTAAAAAGAGGACAAATGGACTAAAAATTGAAAGATACGATAAAAAGTTATTCTTGATAAAAGTTTTTCCTTCCTCTAAAACTAAGAACTGTCCAAAAAGGAATACCTTATATTATACAGAGCGATCACAAATTAACAATACGCGTAACTTTCCAAGAGTAAACTACGTGATTTTATTTTTTTTTTTAATAATGTTAAACAAAAAAGTTGATTGCAGATAAGTTATTGAAATGCAGGAATAGTATTAACAAGTATACAGGGTGCTACAAATTCCAGTGGCATAACTGAACATTTCCCCCCCCCCCTACCCCCGCAAACTATCTTGGGGGCCCCCTCGGCGCCCTTGTATTGCAGAGCTTTTCCTTTTTATTGCCCCTCTGGGCGGCGGGCTTCCCCGCATTGCGGGGGCTGGCGGGGGGTAGTGCCCCACTGACAAATTCGATTCTTGGTATGGGTATTTCGAAAGCCGTAAGAGATACGAGGTCGATTAAATTTGGGCAAAGTTGCGCAATTTAAGGGTGATTGACATGCCGTCGAGAAATTTAGAAAATTCCGTCTACTTCCGGAGATATACGCAAAAAACTGAAAAATCGTCTATTTTATTTTTATTTTTTCGTGCCTTTGTTTGAAGAGATAAAGTAAAATAAATGTGACATTACCCTTGCCACTTTTTCTCACCTACAAGTTGGCGATATCAAATTTTAAATCCGACGTTTCGCTTTCGAGCCCCCTTGATCAACTTAATTTTTTTAAATACGGACCTGGGTTTTTTATCTGATTTTTAAAAAGCCTTTGGTCTCCCAAAACCAACGATGTATCGCACTAGTCTGATAGGCTCTAGCAGCTGCTTCTTTCCTGAGGCAAGCTGATGCAGCCTTTTTTATTCCATTATGTCATCATTACTTTTAGGCATGTATTTGATTTTTTTTCTTGGAATAAAAAGAAACCTTTATTATTATTATTATTATTATTATTATTATTATTATTATTATTATAGTGGTAACAAATATTGTCATAAGTGAAATCGGTTCAGAAAAGATCTCCCCATCTCTGTCTAACACATTATCTTTTATGGAAAAAATCTAGATTTGTTGATTTATTGATAAGTGCGCTACATCGTTGGTTTTAGGAGACCAAAGGCTTTTTAAAAATCCATTATTTAAAAAAAAAATTAAGTTGATGAAGCGGGTCCAATAGCGAAACCTCGGATTTAAAATTTGATACCGCCAGCTTGTAGAGGAGAAAAAGTGGCATCAATAATGTGACATTTATTTTACTTTATCTCTTCAAACAAAGGCAGGAAAAAATTTAAAAAAATAGATGATTTTCAGTTTTTTACGGATATCTCCGGAAGTAGACGGAAATTTCTATGTATTTGACGGCATGTCAATCATCCTTAAATTGCGCAACTTTGGCCCAATTTAACTGACCCCGTATCTCTTACGGCTTTTGAGATACCCATACAGAGAAACAAATTTGTAGCACCCTGTATACTTGTTAATACTATTCCTGCATTTCAATAATTTATCTGCAATCAACTTTTTTGATTAACATTATTAAAAAAAATAAATTCACGTGGAAAATTACACGTATTGTTAATTTGTGATGGCTCTGTATAATATACGGTATTATTTTTGGGCCGTTCTTAGTCTTAGAGGAAGCAAAAACTTTTAGCAAGAATAACTTTTCTTCGTATCTTTCAATTGTTAGTCCATTTGTCCTTTTGTTAACCCCATCCGGGGACATACTGTATATCTTTAGACCAGAGGAGGGCTTTTTCACTCAGTTAATACAAACCCATTTGAAGCCTGACGATAAAAAATTCCGAAAATGTTTCAGATTGAATCGACCTCAGTTTAAACTAAGGAAAAGTCGTTGGTCGCAGCGACTATATTTGCTCTCGGAGAAGGCAGTTTGCGACGCACGCTGTCCCCGACGATTATCGCCGGCGGCTGTCGCTTGGAGGAAAGTGATTCCATAAAAGAACAACAGTATCAGTCTCAGTGCGATCGTCGCAGCGACGATCGCTGAACGATCATCGCAGCTATCGCTCGGAGGGAATTCCACCTTAAGGGAAAAATTATTTGTTCCAACCAAGAATACACGGGTAAGATTTGTTTTTATATTTTTATAGAAAGTGATTGTATTTTTAGAGGATGTGCCTAACATTAGTTGCACAACCAATGATATTAATTAATTGTGTGATTTTTCTATTTTTACCTAAAGAATGCTTTGCAATACCTGTTTACTTTACCCCTAGGCTGGTTGTATTGTATTAAAATATATATTTTAGGTGTGTGAAATCCACTTTACGCCAAATGAATATATAAGCTTTATTAATATTGATAGAGCTCCTCAAGTTCACTTAAACTTAATTGTCTTTGTTCCTGAAAATCTGTTTTTATTAATGGAGCAAATAGGGTGTTGGGTGTTGCTGTCAATAAAATTGTATGTCAAGGTAAAAGTCAACTCAAATTACCTCCTGAAGAGGTGGATGATGTTAATACTGTAGAGAAAGTTCTTATTGAGGCTGCTTATTTTCTAAAACAACATACAGAACAGCGTTCTGTAGAAGGCAATTTAAACAATGTAAGTGATATTCGAGGTAATATTTAACATATTTAGGAACACATTTTACTTTTTTCTATTTATAATAATTACCGTAAGTGCCAAAAATTTCATCACCACAGACAAAGTCAACCACTTCAAATTTTTTTTTAAAAAGTCGAGTCAAAGAACTATTTATTTTTTTCCCTCTGTTTATTGTTGGTATCGAAAAAAATATGCTGCCAACTTAGTGATACAAGTACTTTTCTATTGGAGAGGCTCAAACTGAAAAGAATAGGTAATATTTTCAAAATTCAGTTTTCTTAAAAAAAATTGTTAAATTTTCAAACAAAACAGAAACAATTGTGTCAAATAAAAAACTCCTCAAAAGTAAACATTATTTTTCTTACATTACGTTATATTAACTTATTTGAACAGTTTAAAAAATATCTGAATAACTATAATGTATTCTTGTTTTAGTTTATATACACTTCGAGATATATTTTAAACAAACCCCTGCATATTTATAAATTAATACCTATAGTCCGTATTTTTTACATCATAGCATATTATAATTGTTAAACTACTTATTATAATAATTATTATGTTCCTTTCTGTCATGGTGTAATGAACGCCGATATACCCTATTCCTTTTACTTACTGTGAATTCTGCCTTTTCTTCACCTCCTGTTCATTAGCTATAACCGGGTTCGCAGTACCAGTGTGTTGACACCCTATTTCGTCGTAAAATAATTTACCTATACACTTGGGCAACCACCCATATTTAGCAACCTAGTTGAAAACCACTTTATGCCCCTTACCAGTACTTAATTTCTATTCTCAGGTATATTAAATATAATTAAATGAATGTAAGCCACATCAGTGATGTTTTGAAATTTATAAAATAATTTAAAGGGAGCATTTTAATAGTGGCTAAATTTATTCGCTTATTTTTTAATATGACCTCGTATCTATAGCGCCAGACACTCTGTCCCTGCACATTAAAAGAAAATTACACTGATATTATTATTTAAACTCTGTGAATTTTTTCCAGTGTATCATATTTCCTATAATATTATATTTTACTAGCCGGTCAAACAATTATGGAATAATAATATAAATTCAATTAGCAATATTCCCTTCCGCAGTGAATTAATTAAATAAAATACGAAGTATGCTAGCATTAATTATTTAATGGGATACTCATTTTAAATATCGAATACAATAAATGTTTCCCAATATACACGCAATCTACGCCTCATTATTTAAATTAAACTTACTATTTAACTTGAGCACTGAATTTTTTACAAAAATACTCATGAATTTCTTACAAACAGACAAGGATAAATGTTTTCAAATATACAAGCAATCTACACATTATGATTTATAACTAATTTTACTGTCTAATTTGAGCAATGAAATGTTTTACTGAAATACTCCTGAAATTCTTTCAGACAGACAACGATAAAAGTTTTCAAATATACAAGCACTCTACACATTATGACTTAAAATTAAGCTTACTGTCTATCGCTTAATGTTAACCCAGAACCTGCCAACCTAGTCTCCATTGCTTCTGTTTCACCACTTTTTCCCTCGACGGATGACGAATTTTCACCAACGTTTCTTTACATTACTTTTTGAACCGACGACATGAATTTACTTAATTACTTGGTTATTTCCACGAGCCTTGAAACTGAAAGGCACTACTTTCGGTTTGGTCAATATTGTGACCATAGTAACAGACTTGAAAAATCAACGTTATATTATAAACTTCTCGCGCCCCAATCGGGCATAAGGACCCACTACAAATGGATAGACTTATAAAAGTTCGGACATCATGACGTGCAGCAAGTAAAGAGTATGTTAAGACTGCTTTTTCTCCGAAAATTTCACGCTCTTAGAGCAGGTTTTTGACACATTTTGTCCCCCAGAAAATCCAGAATCTCTATACAACTGCATCAAGGAAACACATGATGTTACGCAATTTGCCCTGATTTCGGCGAAAACACGTTTCGAGTTCTAATTGGTTTTATTTTCCCATCTCTCCGAAGAATTCGGTATTTTTCCATACCGAGCTTTGACTTTTAGATCTCTCATGTGTTCCAAAGTTCAAACAATGTTCGATCCTTATAAGGTCATATTTTTTTTTCTTTCAATTTAATTCGCTGAACTGGAAATTAGAACCGCCCCTGACCAATAGTGTTCTTTTTTAGACCAAAGTTTGGGGAACCTGCGTAAGAATTCTTTGACCGCAGTTGATCTCTTTTCTAGTTCATTTTGTGCCACCTTCTACTGTAGTCGAAAATAAATCTAAATGTCACCGCGTTTTGAAATCGGATCCAGAATCTTGTGAAGTTATTCAACATGCCGTTGAAAGTTTACTTCAATGGTAAATGGCTTTATTAATATTTATTTTTATTTTGTATTGAACGAGTTTAAGGGCTTTTGGCTTAAACTGAACATACACTGACAAGTTGGCCTTCGCACTTGCTCTGAAAATCAAACGCAATCTGATTCGCTTCGAGCCGCGCTTGGAACTGAACGCGCCGTGAGTTATGACACATACACATTCGTACTTACTCGCGTGTCTCGACCTGTACAGGCAAGTCTTAACACTTACCTGCATGTGTATAGGCCACTTTACGCTTCCCTTAGGTAAAATAACTAACCCCTTATTTACTTGTTATTTTCGCGATTCCGGTCTTACTTCGTGAAAGTTAAACTTCAATTTGTTTGTTTTCTCCTTGGGTTTTGTTTCGAGACTTCATTTAATTTTGGAACGATTAGAATTAAATTAAAATTTTTATTTATTTTTGATTTAAACAAATTGTTGAAACAATTATTCCTTAAAGTAAATCAGATGTTGGCCCTTGGTTCATCACAATGGGTATGGCTCCCAAACGATTTAGTATTATTAGTTTGGTAAATGGCATTCAAATAACTATTAGAAATAATTTAGGTATGAAGGCATGTATTTTTTAAAGTCGAAAAGTAACAAAAGTAGTTTATATATGAATTAATACGTTTTCCATTGTCAGTCAGCTCCCTAAGCGCGACGCCATCCTAGATTTAGATATCACGGCGTCTTTTTTTAGAAGTGTTTGTGTAGTAGTGCCCATAGCCGTATTCGATTCACTACTTTGGATCGATTCAGATCGATCTAACTGAGCTTTATTGAACTGAATCGTGTTCGATTGTAAAAATATCACTTTACGCCCACTACCTAAAAAGTGATCCAGCTCACCTGTAAGTGAACCGAAAATGGACCGGGATCACTTAGATCGGTTCAGTAGTTCCAGGTAAACGATGTCAATTATCAATCGACTTTATTTTTTAATTGTTTTCATAATTTCATTTGACCTTGGCTCACTGAACTGAAATATCAGTTCAGTTTCAGTTCATTTGGAACTGATCTTCAGTCTCAACCGAATACGGCTAATAATGTCACAGCCTTTGACAAGGGAAGTGCACAATGTACGGATAGCCGCCGGACGGCAACTATTCAGCCTGAACAATAACGCAAGGCAAGGCCCTCAGTTTACATCCGTCGGTGCGGGGTGCAGGTTCAATTCCCATGTTTTTTTTAAGGTTATGTTTGTAAAAAAAAAATTCTTAATTTTGGGCATGTCTTGGGTGTTTTTGTTGGTTGCACCCCCGTAGCGAGCGGAGGGCCATGCGTGAAGTGAAATATTAGACATTCTCAATTATAAAATAGTAAATAAACCCGCAACTATTGTTTATAAAGACAATGCTCTAACTAAGTTATTGCGCTATTCGTCAGGTCATTGTCTTTATAAGAAATAAGCAATGGTCAGGTTGAGTAGTTGCCGTACTGCATCTGGAGCGAAGTGAAGTGCCCGTTGCACAAAAACACAGCTTATCTATGACAAGTGACAAATGAAAAAGATAAACAGTAAACAAACATAAACACGAAGTTGTGGTGGGTGAGTAGCCTTTGTTTTCTATTTTCTTGAAGAATTTTGGTGGAAGTAATTAAAAATGATACTTGTTACGTTACTGTAATATAATTGAATAAGTTCCTACGGAAATATATACTTCATTGAAAAATTCCTTTGTGCTTTAAACTGCTGACACTATTTTATTCCTTTTTTAATGACATTATAGGCATAAAAGTACAAAACGAAATTATTGATTTTCCGGTAACACCAAACCACGGCAGTGCCGTGACCAAACCATTCAGACTGTATTTCCTGTAACTTCCAGATGATTTGTG
>JAEQML010065986.1:0-20392 GCA_016904865.1 Pissodes strobi
ACATGGTGCCAGAGGGAAAACCTCAGAATCAATCCAGACAAGGCTGAATTAGTACTTTTAGGAATCATAGACTGGGACAAATTCTACCGGCCATCAACTTGTTCGGCCACCTTTGAGTTATAAATGGCCAATTAAGCATCTCGGGGTCATACTGAACTTTAAACTGACCAGGGTGCACGTGGGGACTACAGCCTAGGATCTTCCATTGGATATATACATGGCTGAAGTAGGCTTCAATCACCTACGATACCATCATATCAATGGTGGACCGGTACGCAAACGGCCACGTCTAGGACTCAATTAGATAGAGCTTAAATGCTGACTTGCGTGAGAATTATAGGTGCTATGGACGGCAACCTCCAGGGCTCTTGAAAGACATGTCTGGTTTGCTGGTGCTGCAGGAAGCCGAGGGGACATATTAGAATCTGGAGGAAGGCGGCTGATGAATGCCTGCATGCAACTATTAATGGGGATGGACAACATACTGCCCACCATCAGATCAAGTAAACCCCTCAGATTTCACATAACCAAGAGGTATGTGATTTCACATACCCCAAGGGATCCGCGGGCCGATAACTGTGCTAGTGTATGTGTTTCTCAGCATGTTTTAACTATGTTTTAACTATTTTTCATAAAAGGACCTCTTATTATCAAACTAACCCATATTTTGATTTTGTTCGCCATGATAACTATGATTAGGTACTTTATACTGAATTACAAACTATCTTGCCATTATATCAGGTGAAGCGTTTTATTAAAATTTAAATATATAATTACTTTTGAAACGTTTTGCAGGGTAAAACGTGGTGGATCAACTGGTTTCGCATTAAGAGAAGATTCGTTCGACGAAGAGTTTCTACAGAATTCTTTAAATAAAGAAAGACAATGGATTGATAAATTTAAGACGAAACAGTCGGCTTTAAGTAAAAAGGAATCAAACAGATCATCGGATTATAGTTTTAGTACCGAATATAGGTAAGACCTTATCAACACATTTTTATTTGCAATATTTAATGCTTCCAAAAGTGTTATCCTTCCTATTATATTTTTATCGGACTGGATACTTTATATGATTGCCATGGTTGTCGTGGCCATTTTCTTATTTTATTTTTAAATAATTTGAAAGATCGTGTTGATGAGTATAACATCATCCTAACGTTGGCGTTTTCCCATGCACCCGCGGCAAAATGGTTACATGTCAGTTTGGTGGATTCTTTTCTCTATTAATCTGTTGAAGTAATATCAGGAAGCAAAGCATTTGAGTTAGACTATATAACAGTCTTTCCTAAATGGAATGTGCAAATATGTAGAGTTACTTCATTTATTTACAAATAGTACAGACATATTTTTCTGTTATAGTTCAGAATTGGAAGAAGTATACGAACAGTTTTCACATTGGTTGGAAAGCCCTGTTTTGGAGACCGAGAAAGGAAGCAAAAAAGAACTGGATGGCCGAGATTTGGCAGTAGTTCGATTTGCAGGATCTCTTCTTAAAAGAACACTAAGCGAATCCTTTGCTGGTTAGAAATTTTAATGGTGTGAATATGAACAATTGCTTTATTTTATTTTTACGCTATTTTAATAATTAGAAATACTGATAATGAGTATATATTCGGTTTACATTGTTAATTTCAGTGCCCATTCAGGAAAATTATGAAATAAAACATGTTCTTTTCATTTAGTTACAAGCATGGTTTATGTGTAGAAAATAATGAAAATCAATAATTTTAAAAGAAGGGTGAAAAATCGAGTGTTTTAATAATCGAATTTCCACGTTGGTGTTTTTCAACA
Organism: Pissodes strobi; assembly: GCA_016904865.1. Classification (NCBI taxonomy): domain Eukaryota; kingdom Metazoa; phylum Arthropoda; class Insecta; order Coleoptera; family Curculionidae; genus Pissodes; species Pissodes strobi. The sequence goes on from JAEQML010065986.1 coordinate 1,792, forward strand.
CCAATTTCCATCTAAAAGGACTAATTTCGTTGATGGTTGTAGATTGCAAGGAGCCCTTTTTCGTCATACCAGCTCAATCTGGATAATTTGTGAAAAATATGGCCTTCTTCTTTACATTTTTTTACACTGCCGAGTTTTAACACTCTGTAACCTACGGGCGTATATAAATTATGTACATAATCAGTTGAAAATATTTTCCAAACAAAAACAAATAAATAACTACCAAGCCCCTTTTGAAGTAAAGTTATTTCTGGATTCGAAAATTTGGGAAAAAAACGGTAGCGAAAGGAACGTCAAACATTTTACCCTGCAAATTTAGGCTATACTGAAGAAAACTATTGATTATAACGATGCAAATATTTTACCGTCATATGTAGAGAATACTGACAATATTTTACCTTCAAATGTAGAGTATACTAAAGAGGAACTTACTGCTGATTATAACGATGAAAATATTTTACCTTCAAATGTAGAGTATACTAAAGAGGAGCTTACTCCTGATTATAACAATTAAAACATTTTACCTTCAAATGTAAACTATACTAAAGAGGAACTTACTCCTAATTATAATGATGAAAATATTTACCTTCAAATGCAGAGTAGTTATATTGAAGTGGAACTTACTGCTGATTATAACGATGATTGTTATGTTTTTGTACCTTCATGTTGCACTGCTGTATTTCAATACAAGTACAACGTAACACTTCCACTTTTCTAAAAATAAAAAAAACAGGCACGCACATCCAAAATGGCTGAACGGAAACCATCCCAAACTAACACAATCTACAAGTTTTGAAAATTATGGTATAAAGAAGTTTATAAAACTTTCCTTAGTTGCATAGCTTTATTGTCGCTCGTTAATTATTTGTGTTATACAGCATTTGCTCTATAACATAAACAGCTGACTGAGTTTGATTTAAATAATTATTCACATTTTGATTTTGATGGAGTAAAATCTTCATCTCTGTTGATACACTTAGTAATTTCCAGATTTTCTACAAAGTTGGAAGATATTTTAGGTTCTGCAGGTACTTTATGTTCCGCTAATTCAATATTTTTAAAATGTTTTTTTATTTCAATTGGCATTTTTATTTCAATCTTTAATATTTTCACTCAGTGCCTATACAGGTTTCGAAATTAGCAGGCCATATTTTACGAGCGTGTTGTAAGGCAAAAAATAAGAAAAACTATTCATATAAATATTAGTCAAACAATATTTGCATTGCGACCCTTCAAATTAGGGTACGTAAGTATGGTTTTTATATAGTGTGATTAAATTTGGGACGCCGAAACACATTTATAATTTAAAATCTCAACCACAGGCGTGACACACATTTATCATTTTTTAAAGAAACAATGTTTCGCTTAGTGAATCTAGATAAGAGGCACCGATTTCTAGGTAAAGCCCTTACGAAGTTAACGAGGATATCAACGCATTTGATATTCAGGGCCTACTAAACGAATTAAGTATTTGTATTACTTCTACTCGTATAAGCAATGCCGGAAATATTGGGAAAAATCATCTGCAGGTGCTCCACTTTGCGGGTATTAGTGCGGTTAGAAAGTGTTTTTCAACCAATGTATATATGAATAATTTGTCTAATATTTTTGCCCTAGAACCCACTCCTATAATATGACTCCCTAATTTCGGGACCCCTGCATATGTCGGCATTTACATAATATAGGTTGAAAAGATTTCTAATATATTTTAGGCGTTCCTGTACCACTTACTGAAGGATGCGATTCTACCTCAGAAAATTCAATACATTTCAGTACAAAGAAACATAAAATAGTATTAAATGCGAAATCCCTAAGCTTAGAATTAGCTCGACAGAAGCATCGACTTGCGGCACAACTAGTAAGTATAACATTTTACCATATGTGTCTGAAGCCATATTTCTCAACCAATATTGGGTTAGCTTCGACTAGTTTTGTGAAATGTCAGTAAGAAGCCATTATAACCAAGCCTAACCTGTTGAGAAATGTGCTGGAAAACAAAATATGCTTCACACACATTAATTTAGCTTACTTACATTGGCTCTAAATATGGAAAAATAAAATAATTCCGCTCAATCTTGAACTCATATCTACAGTAAATTAGGAAAATGTTAATTCCTGTCATATTTTCCAGTCGGTTCTTTTGGTTCGATGATTTTCAAATAAGAGATCTGCCAAAACTCCTTTTACTTTCCATTTAGCATCTCTGCTCCCTGAGTCATTAGACACCACAGTAGGTAACATTTAATAAGAATAGAGCTATATACGTGTGGAAAATACTAGAGCTGGTCATACTTAGTTAATAAGTGGAAATAGTATAGGAACTGGAATAAGGTTTTATCGCATAAAATAGAGAGGAATATTAATAGATGGATATTAAGTAGCTGGGAGCCACCAGGCGGCATATACATATTCTGCAGACGCATAAGAATCCTGCCATATGGCGACTGTAATATAAACGTTATAATACCCCGTTACCTCTAGTCTTTAAATATTTGAATAATTATTCATGCTCATGGTCCTCCGGTCGCTTCGGGGTGAAACCAACAAAAACTAACTAAAAGTACTTCAGCACATGAAAATTATGTACATTTATATTACAGCCATACATTTTATGCTTTTGCAGAATACGTATATGCCACGTGGCGATCGTGACTTACGTATACGTAGCAGCTTACACAATTTACCCATACTTCGGCAATCATCGACACGTACGTTATTATTGTTGTAATATCTTTTGAATGGTGGACAGTGGAATGTATTAGTGGAAACACATGCAAGCTGCTATATATCCACTCTAATACGGATCTTAATCCATTTTTTTCTATTATTAAACTAATATTTAACTTCTCCGCTCGCTCTGGGAGAGCAACAAACAAAACTAGACCAAGGCATGCCCAAAATCAAGAATAAAAAATGCAGTAGGACAATCGAATCTTACACTTTTTGTACCAAAGATTAATTTTCTAACGACGATTCACAGGTAGTATTTGTACTTAAATCGCATCGGGGAACAACAGTAAGATATCCAATTCAATTGGCTAGTTTTCTAAAGCGCCACTTGAGTCGCTGTAATCGGGCGGAAGCGTATGGATAAATTGTGTAAGCTGCTACGTAGACGCAAATGGGATATGGTGAGCCCTGCTTAATTTTGCGAACCCGTCCTCATTTGCAGATGGATAGATTATAGCAGCGGGAGATGCGGCGTGTATTACGATGCGCGGGGTGAGGAATCAACATTGACCTCTGTTTAATTTACGATAATCTTATGGGCGCCGGGCAGGGGGGGGGGGGGGGGGAGGGGGGGTGATGCCCCCCCCCCCCTGGAATAATAAAATAACGCTTAGTATAAAAGTACATTTCAAATTTAGTGAAACATGCATAGGTACCTGAAAATTACATTGAGTGTTTTCTTACAATAACACAAAAATTGAAAGATCTTTCAGTACCCTCCGACGTGTAAAAACCTGGTTGAGATCAACCTTCTCTGAGGAAAGATCTCTCCTCTCTGTATACTTAGCGTTCACAGAGAATTTGTAAATAATAATAAAGACAGTTATTGAAAGAGCACTAAATTGGTTTTCACAAAATAGAAGAAATCTGCTATTACTTTTCTCCGATTAGGAAAATATAGGTATGCACATCCATAGTGCATAGTATATTTTTTAAGGTAGATATATTTCCAATATAAAATTTAAGTCAGTTACGCTACAGTTAAACTTAAGTTTAAGTCTAGCAAACCAAAACCGTATATTTTTGACAATAAAAATATTTAAGTTTCAATCTGTCTTTGCTTTGCCCCCGAGGCGGATCTATGAGGGGCTATAATAGCACACCCCCCCCCCCCCCCTAGCCTCTCAAACGTCTTTTGGATACAAATAATACAATTTTTTAATTCAATTAAACCTATCCTCAGAAAAGGAAGAAGAGTTTTACTTATTGCATATGCGATTGTTATCAAGACCGAGGTTGAGTTCCAGTTTACTTTTTTGCCTGTCGCCCAGCTCTACTTTCTTTATCTTTAATAGGCTTGGGAAATTTATCAATAATGTTTGGTAAAATCCGCTTCGTCCGCTCGTGGAAGGCGTGTTTTTTTAACGATTTTAACGACTTTTGGGTAACAATTGGGCGTGTTACCCGCAAAATTTTTCGCCTTCGGCGATTTAGCTTCTCCTTATCAACGACTTGCCCCACTACCTTTTGTTCTGCCGGCGCCCATGGATAATTCTGCATTGTTCAACCATTCTAACTCATTACTAGGTTACAATCAGACAAATATTTTCCCCACCTGTATACACATACGCAGTAGATTAGATTAGAATAGCTAAAGCTTACATCGTGTTCTACAAAGCCCTAATTAACTAGAGGATTTTCACTGACCTAAGTATTTATTTTAAGACATAAACATATATGTTTGTATACAAGTTGTTCGGTTTGATTAGGACCACCACTAACAACAACTGGACACAAACACACATACACTTTGTATAAAATTTAACTAACCAAAAAATTTCAAATTTATCCAAAAAATTATAGGAGCAATCATCTTAGAATGCGCCTACCGTTATAGAAAAAATAGTATTTCTTGCACACCATTCATCTCATTGATTGTCTTTCTTGTACTTATTACATGCATATTTGTAAGATCTAGAGATATATGAAAGTTAGATGTACACGTTGATATAACTAAAGAAGATGCCCATAAGATGGAAGAAAACTGAACGTTACTTTAGCATCATTTGCTACAGAATAATAATTCGCCACTTCATTCAATATATTACACAAAATATCAATTACGAGAAAAATTGATTTGAAAGTTTGGAGCTTCTAGGATTCTTAATTGCTGTACAAAACAAAATGAAATATGATAATTTTTATTTGTATAAGTATCTGTATTAAGTATTTAAAGTAATTAGAAATGCATTTTTATAAAAAAATAATACACAATAAACTAAAACTTAACCATTTCTCCAACAAAAAAAAATGTAAAAAAGTAAATTTGCAATGGAAACATGAGGATATTCAACCTTTACTACTTGAATGAAATTCCTTTTTTATCACCGGTTCTTTTTTATCGCTCTTCGGGGCATTCGTCATCATTCTGACATTTAATCATCTTTTTTTCGATCGTAAAATGTTGGGGCTCTCATTTTGTGGACGATATTTTCAGTCTCCAATTTTAGCAAAGATTTCTGGATTTCAACGGTAACAGCTGTGGAAGATAGTGATTTATTTCCTTGTTTTAATATTATATATTTTCTTATTGCAGTATAAAGTGTGGCAAGTATAACTGGAACAGCGGAAAGAATGCGGGCAAAAAATTGGCGATGTTGTAGAGTAGTTTTTTGAGAACTAATATTTATACCTATTATTTAGATAAACACATAATTTAATATACTCATTAACTCATTGAAAATAAAAAGTAATATCCAAACTGAAACTTTACTATTACTTCAACTTTAATTCATAATCTATTTTACACATTATCAATTTAACTAAATTTGCGACATTTATATCTATTTGCCCGATACATCCGGCAACAAGTGCGTCAAGTTCCCCTCGTCCTCGTGACAAAGTGCATCAAGGCGATTGGCTGCAAGTAATTTTTCCTCTCTTTGCTTCTCAGACGTCGCTGTTCCAAATAAGTTTGCCACACTTTACTGATCACAACTACCGCAAGTATCTACGAGGATACCGGATAGAATGTTGAATTTTGCATTGAAAATATTTCTGTAGAATTCGTAAGGAACATGATAATTCGGAAATTTTTCTTTATATAGTTTTTATATCTTTGAAATATTAGGCCCTTCATTTAAATACGATCTGACTTTTTTTAAGGCTATAATGACTTTTAGTTCCTTGAAATGATCGAATATGAGTAAAATTACATTTTCATTCGTTTGATTAGATTTTTTCTAGTTTTCTTAGCTCTTAAATCTGCAGGAGCTCTACCTGTGTTGTATTTAGGGATTTTTATAAATATTCCAATTTGGTTGTCGATACCCTATATAAGTATCGTATTAAAATGCTTTGTAGCACACTGCGACTTCTAACAACGAATCATCTTACGACTTACGACAATATATGATAAATAATTATCATAGAAGAAGGCTATATTTTCTTTTCGGAGGCATCTCCGTTTAATAGCTTTACATGATGTCAATCCACACAAATGTAAATTTTGTTCATTATGTGATCGAAGTGGATTGAAGTTTTTCAAAAGCTAAGGGAGCTCCCTTCATTACTCCTTTTTGCGAAATATCGCAGTCTTTGTGCAAGTAACATTTTTCAGTGATTATTTAGTTAAGGCCTATTTTTTGAAAGGATGTTAAGGGTGGCATAACTAAGTGTTACCCGTGAGAATTAGCCCGGATTCCAGTCGTAAGGCAGTGACAGAACGCACCCCCCTCCCCCCCATATGTAAAAAAATCTTTTTATTATTTAGTTAAGGCTGAAATTTTTTCCACTGCTCCTCTGATAGCCCGCAGAAATCTTAAAATTTTAGAAACATTGCCAATGATTGCGTTTTTGTTAACGAATTTGAAAGTGGTATAGTACCTCTCGACCTAGGTATTGTATTTTGGGTATGGGTCATTTGCGCGCCGCGGTCACTTTTACCTTTTGCTAGGGATTTATTGCCCCGATTGGCAATAGGACAGTTGCGCCCAAAAGAGGGTTAACGAATGGCACCGACTGTAATATAAATGTTAGATATAATATCCCCATTACATTTCGTCTTCAAATATTTGAACATTTCATGCCTAATTTTTCGTATCTCACGTAATTTCAGAGATAAAGTGAAAATAAACAATTTTTTCTTCAAACGCCATTAAATCCGTCATTACTCGACTGTGTAGGCGGCCGTGAAGTTTCGTTTTTCCTCCGCCGGAGCTTTACTTTTCATTTTTCCGCCGGCGGAGGTAAAAGTGTTGTCATAGCAACATATATACAATACAAACAGACAACAAAATAAGCGTCAACAACTCAAGATTTATTAAACTACAATTTGTATTTATAACTCAATTTGTGACTGCATTTCTAAAAATCACTAATTTAGGAACAAATTGGTTATTATTTAATCGAACTTACTCAATAACTGCCTATCAATACGGAATTAAAACGCAATCGGAGACGCAATCTTAAAAAAATAATTATTGTTGACAGTGCCCACTGACAGCTTTCTGTTACATTACTATAGCAACAACCTGTGCCTATTCACCGACACCGGTCTAAGCCGCCTTGCGAACCCACTTCTTATCTTTAATAATAATTAGATATTATTACTATTAAAAAGAGATGTCTTTGCATTAATTTGTCGACATTTGAAGAAAAAACAGCATATTTTATTTGGAGGAAAAGTTACATTTCATGGCTTGCTCTTTATTACCAGCCTCACTCCGTTCGGCTGTTAAACACGAGCGCGCCATGAAAAGTATCACTTTTCCTTCATATCAAATAATATACTATTTTGTACTCCGAGACTGAAATAATATCTTCACACTACCTTGTAACAGGGACTAAAGTGCCACTTTTTGTCCTTCCGGGATTAATATTGTCGGAAATCCCGGTAGGATTAAATTACAAAGACTGACTGAGCTCTTGACACTAGTAACGACCACGATACACATGTAATGGCAATATTTCAAAATTAATCTTGTCACAACGCAACGTTACCACGGTAACTTGTTGAGCAGTGACTTCTCGAAAAAACGCGGCCGCACTGGCGTGCGTCTGGCTTTATCTCTAATAATTATGTATCTGTAAAGGTTTCTACGAGGTGCGTTTTTATATTATGTATACGTTTCAATTTCGGAAGTACGAAAATTATCGTATATACCTTGCGACTGAAGAAGTAGTCTTAATCCATCGGGCAAATTATAAATAAACTTCAGTCCCGCGGTATATAATATACTTTACTATTCTTTTCGGGTTTCGGAAAAATAAATCAGTATTGACTGAAAACCACAAACTATGAGGTTTATTATTGTAATTGCATTGTCATATAATAATTAAAAAATGCGATTGCCAAAAAAAAATATTCCAAAAAAAGTTTAAAAAATCGTGATTATTAAAGCTTTATGTTCCAGATAGATAAAAACATTGTGAATATATGTAGAATCATTTAAATTTTTTTCGATTGTATCAAAAATGTTCCGAGACAGAAATACATGAAATAAATAAAATATATTTCAAGAAACATCGAAATTAATGACTGCAATGCCAAAAAAGAATGGAATAATTGTGGAACTTTCTCTCAGTGAGTTCAGAAATATATTAAAAAATCAGTAGATTTAAAAAAATCGGAATAAAAGTTGGGTGAATGGGTATAGAGAATTTTACAAATGAAAAATCGCAACGTGGTACGTCAATTAAATATTTATAATACGTTTGTTTTTATAGAGAATTAATTTAAAAATATTTTTATTTCATAAACAACGTGAAGCAATACATATAAAAAAAATTCATCTTTGAGGTATGCGCGCCTTGATTTCGTGCCGTCTGTCGCGCTATTATTATTACTATTTCAGCCAAACTTTTCAAATATGACATCATAGAGCTGCCTACGATATAGTACTATACGTATAATACACTAATAATATATTATCAGGTCTGTGAGTTTAAAGTGGAAGGAGAAAATGTTTCTTGAAATATATTTTATTTATTTTATGTATTTCCTGTCTCGGGATTTTGAATTGATATAATCCAAAAAAATATAAATGATTCTATACATATTCACAATGTTTTTTATGTATCTAGAACAAGGAACTTTAATAATCACGATTTTTTCAAGATTTTTCTGTTATTTATTTATTACGAACTCTACAGACTAACAAAAACCCAATTACAGAGTAGGAGTGACACAGGAATAATACTAAAAACTACATGCTCTAATTTTCTTAAGTACTATAAAAACTTATCATGTGTTGCTTCTTAAACTGCCTTCTTAATATTAAATAATTATGTCACATTCGGTCTGAATTTCATTACCTAAATCTTCTTGGCAATCGCATTTTTTTATTATTATAACAATACAATTACAACGATATACATCACAATTTGTGGTTCTAAGTCGTTACTGATTATATTTTTCCGAAACCCGAAAAGAAAATTCTTCATTTTCACTTTATCTCCGAAATTACGTGAGATACGAAAAATTATTAAGACAGTTTTTTTTTTAGAAAATCAAATTTTCTACAAAGTCTTTAAGTCGTATACTCGTATCTAGCATAGTTCAAACGATATTTGCGTTTGAACATAAAAAATATTAGATTTTTTTTATTTTTCGCTATATCGCAGAAACTAAGCAACAAAAATGTCAAGGGACGTTTTCCATAGATAATTAAATTTTCTATAAAAAACAGCCATACAACTTTTTCGTGTCATAGTTGCAAAATTGTTCTTGAATGATGTTTTTTTGTAATTTTCAATTCGCATTTCCATAGAGTGAGTATTAAAATATCATCTCCAAAGGTAAATGAAGGTCTGTGATTACCAAAAATATTCTAAATAAATAAACAAAATTGTTGTTTATATTTAAAGCACTGATAATAGACAATTAATCAAATTAATCTGCGACCGAGGGCACAAGTCAGGACACATTCAAATCGTTCTGCCAGGTAGTTACGTCCGCCATTTTGTTCTGCCAATTGGCATATACACTTGGAATAGTTGCTACAACAACATAGTACAAAATGAAGCTTAATTAAATAATAAACGACATGTTGGGAGTGTTCTGCCACCCTCTAAGACTGGCCAATCGTTCTCAATATTAGATCGATATGTGTGGACTATCAGAGGAGTACTGAAAAAAAGTCTCAATCTTAACCAAGCAATCAAAAGATGTAGTTTTTTACATATGGGGGTCGTTCTGCCGTCCCCTTACGACTGGAATCCTGGCCAATCTTCACCGATGACACTTAGTTATGCCCCCCTAAATATCCTCTCAAAAAATAGGCATTAACTAAATCATCACTGAAAAATGTCACTGGCTCAGACTATTACAGTTTATCCCTGCTTCATGAATGCTTAATTTCATTTTGTTGTTTACATCCCTAAGAAGCCCATGTGTCTTCTTGTCTTAAACTTCTTACTTGCCTTTGGCTGCTAACTATTTTAATTTTCTTCCATGGTACACTTATTTATTTTATAATTTATTTTATAATGTGGTATCTATTAATCGTAAAACACTATGTTCGACTACAAAAATGCGATTAAGAGCAAACGCCATTAATCGCCATTTGTGGAGATTCCTTGTTTTTCCCCTGTGTCATGTGTTGATGAGGTTTTGCCTGAAAAGTCCATTTTCCAAACATTTTCGCAATAGAGCTTTAATAGAGTTTTTCTCCTAGAAATTTCCTATCGAACTACAGACTCAGTTTTTTATCCTCGAGACTTTTCGGTGCTAGAACGACTCAGAGTATCCCCTTATCGTATTTGGTAATGTATAAAATGCTACTGGATTCGCCGATTACTAACACCAGAACTCACTTAACGGAACTTGCACGTGGTGAATAAGAAAAAAGCACAAGAGCATTATTTCTCTAAATAAAAATTCAATATTTCACAAATGTGTCAATATATAGAGCAAACCGGAAATTCATATATTTTATACCTATGTACGACGACAGCAAGAAACGAAATGCTATTTGTAATCTATACAAGAACAAATACAGGAAAATTAATTGAAAATGAAATATTTATGGGTCAATCAGCGGAATTATTTTAGAATTCTAACAACTAGGTAAACTAAACAAGTCGTTTACGTGTTTTAACAGAGTTTAGATTGTCAGTCCCCTAACCAGAAGAGTGAAAAAAACGAGCAAAATGCTTTAGATGAAACTAATAATATAGGCAATAACAGCAACCGTAAAGCTTGGTTTATATCTTGCGTTGCCGAAGCTATTATACAAACATTAGAAGATGTAGATTTCACGGCGTATTTACCGTTAGACCAAAAGGTAATGCACTTGCTAACAGAAGAGTGTTTACCTGTACTAACCAATATTTTTCCTACTTTGACCTCAGAACATAAAAATATAATTTCGTACATAATAATTTCATCACCTACATTATCATGTATCTTTATTTATTTTTTCCACTGAATGCATGAAAATACATACATAAAAATCTGATCAATTTTGTAGTGAAAGATTAATACAAAATATTATAGCTACCTACCTATTGTTGGGGAAACACCCCAACATGTGTATTAACTTGTCATTTTTAACCGGTTAGATTGGTGATAACACCCTGTATATATGTAGTATGAATGAGTCATGATTGATCCACGAATGGATTTATTTAACTCCAGGTAAACAGAAATTTGGGCATTTAAATCAGCATGTGTCAGTTCTTTATTACCCCTTAGTCCAAACCTGGATGGTCGATTCCATTAGATAAAGCTAAATGTCATTCCGTCACTTCAATTGTGTGTAATCGTTTTCAATTCAATATATCCGTGTCTCCGTCAGTGTTCAGTAAACAGCAGTGTGTCAAATAAAGAAAGAAGATGTTTTCACCCTCTCAAATAAAACCTACGCTTAACTTTCCCGCGTTTTTGTCCCTCCCGAGCTCGTAAGAAAGATCATATTTCACTGCAGTTCAGAATCTCACTCGAACAACAGCTAAACGTTGTTGCTTGTTCCTTTTCGCGCCAAAGGTCATCCCTTTAGGCATTTTTCTAGTTTGTTTGCACAGATATTAAAGAATATCTGGTGCACCTCAGTTATCTTTGTCCAAGATTGGATGAAGAACTCTTTTAGGGCATTTTTGCAGTAGTTAAGTGAAGAAAAAGATAGCGTCCCCTTTGGAAACTTGAACGTAAGATGGCGGATTGACATTCCTAGTCGAATAATTCCTGCAGTCAAGGTGAAAGCTGGATTTTATGGTTTCCGTAAAACAAAAATTAAGTTGGAAATTAACTAAGTAAAATCTCTCCCCGTTGAAGACAGGTAAAGCAGAGTCAAGGTGCAAAGGTACGATGTGTGAACGTTGCTAAGTTGGAGAACTAAAAGTATTAAAATAAGAAAGATAGAAAACTCAGTTTTAAATCAAATAGTCAAGACTTTTTAGTAGAGATTCCTAATTTTAAGAAACTTTTTGTATATTGATTTTCTATGTGTGAATCAACGAATGCTTGAAATTAGTCTAAGAATTGTATATGTATATTTCTATTTTTCGTATCAAATGCAAGTGCATAATTATATTATTAAAGGATTTAATAACTAACATACCGACCTGGTTTCAATTCACATAATCTATGTTTAAAACCCCACTACCCTATTCTAATAGAGTCCACTACTTTTTTTTGCTTGTAATTATTATACTGTTAATTGCTACCCTCACCTTGTAGTCAAAATAAGTTAAGAAAATTAATTGTTTGTACCGACCACCTAATCAAAATTGCACAACATAGTTTAAAACTACATGCCTAACAAACTAACGCAAAATTGTAAAGTACATTCTAGAAACATTTGTCAATCGCTATTTTTTTAACTGAATCTCTCTTAGACTTGGTAGTAAGTAAATAATGCTACAAAAGCAATATGGCCTTTTAAGAAATGAGGTTGTTTTATAAATAAGGTGACTTATATGTTCTGGCGTCATCAAGTATATGAGGCTTTTGTGAGAATCTACTGAACCAACAGCACGGCCTGTAAACTGAAAGGAATATGAATTTACGTTTTTTTATATACCACAGACGTTTCCTGACTATTGTCTTCCATCATTCATTGCTTAAAATTCACAAAATACAAAAAAAAATCCTCAGACCATTTTAAATTAAGGCGTCTTATGGTGAAGGGTGGGGAATGGTGCTCAACGGAAAATCGCACTTACAGGAACAGTACTACCCGAGAAGAACATGTTCTCAGGTACTACAGTGCTGCCGTGTTTACCGTTATAACGGTAGATCTAGCGTTTTAAGAAGTTTTCTACCCTTCACGGTTAAAGAAAAATTTTTACATTGTAACATAACTGGTTTCGTAGCATTGAATATTCTTTACGAAAAGTTGTGAACTTTTTATACGTTCGCTTGTTTTCATTTTTTTTTTGGATTCAGGAAAACATATTTTGATATTTGACTACAATTAAGGGCTATTTTATTCGTATTATGTTAGGACACATCCTTGTTAATTTCATGAATATCGTAAACTTTTTGGTATAGGTGTTCTAGCTGTTCGGAGTGGCTTACGTTCAATGTGCAGATATTAATTCGAGAAAAAAAATTATGAGATTATTGTGTATAAATACGCCAAAGAGGGTAATAACGCCCTTTGCACATTTTAATGTTTAATTTTTTTGCAAGTTTAAATTTAATTGTTTGACTTTTAAGCATTAAATATGAATAAAATTGTCTAAACTACTATTAGCGACTTAATTTTTTGCTTATATTTATACTCAGTAGAAAGTGACATTTCTTTCTAAGCAAGCGCAATTCTCCCACACTCTGCGCTACTTCTTCTTACAAATATTACAAATTGAACAAAAATAATTTCCATGAAACCCCACCTACCCTGCAGTAATTTTGTTCCGGATTCATAACGACGGTACAGAATCTCACATTTTTATAAGGCGATCTCGGATCACGATTCCATGCTTTTCTTATTAGAGCCGGCGCCGGCGCCGCGCCGCTGGCTGGGATTCCATTTATCGGGGAATTACAGAGGAGCGATTTTCAGCAAGGTCAGTTGTCATTTGTCATCAAAAGGAACCAAGCACCCTATTTTTGTATTCCAGTCGAAAAGGATCATCCGGGGGAATTTTGCCTTCTACATCCAATGAGGATTATTTTCTGCAGTAAGGTAAAGTGCCCGAAATCCGTCCCAAGTCCTAAATTCGCCCCCCAGTCTAAATTCATGTACAGTGTGGCAACGCTTAATAACGATTTAGTTGACAACATTAACGTTGTTAGGGCTGCTTGTTTTGTTTATGTGCAGTTGAGTCTTGCAAAATAAGTAACGTAACGTGGTACTACAGTGTCAAATCCAGTTTAAACAAATATACTGACGCCTCATGGTAAGTTTTTCATGATTTATCCATTGATATTTATAAATTAGTACTTGAATAAAGCGTATCAGTTGTCACAGCCGTGTAGTCGCAATCGTATGGTCAAGAGCAGTCGCCATTTTTGTGGTAGCTAGTATCCTAAATCCGTCCCCATTGAGTTTCCCAAAATTCGTCCAGGGACGGATTTAGGTCCCACATATTTTTTATAACAATATATTTAATTTCTTTTTGACCATTTAGGAAGCTTATCGATCATTTTGTAATGCCAGTAAACAAATACCAGGCGCACTAACATGAACTGAATCTTTCCAGATACCACCCCACAAAAGATGGGATTCTGGTGCCATGGTGAAAGCTATCACTGCGGTGAGAAACAAAGAAATGGGGTATAAAGTAGCTGCAAAGGCTTATAGTGTCCCGAGGTCTACCTTAAAAGACTACGTCAAATCTGATCTCCCACCTGAGGAATGTATGAGGTTGAAATTTGGAAGACCAGTTTTTTCCGCTGAGCTTGAGACCACTCTTGTTGAATACTGTTTGGATATAGAGCAACATTATTACGGATTAACTATTTCTGACCTACGGCGATTGGCTTATCAGTTAGCTATTAGAAACTTGGTTTCTAATAGCTAACTGATAAGCATCCTTTCTCGACTGAAGCTAAGCTGGCAAAAAGTGGGCTCGACTATTTTTAAGCGCCACCCACAACTATCGCTTAGACGACCACAGAACTTGTCAATGGCCAGAGCGAAAGGACTCACAAAGAAATATTAAATATGTTTCGATCCCGAAGACTGAATTTGAAAAAATAAACTTTGACCCCTCAAAAACATTCAATGTAGATGAAACAGGAATCTCTGTGGTACAGTACAAGGCTACCAGAGTAGTTACTTGCAAGAAAAAAAAACACATTCACACACTTTCATCTGCTGAACGTGGTGCCACAATTACAGTGATAACCTGTATGTCAGCTGCAGGTCAGTATATCTCGCCTCTGCTAATGTTTCCACAAAAAAAGATGGCATGCAGAATTGCTCGGCGGAGCTCCACCAGGGTCAATAGGAGCATGCTCGGATTCAGGTTGGGTCACTGGGCCATTGTTTTCAAAGTGGTTTGAACATTTCATTTCCACTGTTTAGCCTTCAAAAGAAAAGCCGGTAGTATTCATCCTTGATGGGCACTATTCCCACACAAGAAATCTAGAAGTTATTGACCGCGCAAGAGGCAGGAGTATCCATAGCTTGCCTTCCTCCTCACTCAACAGATAAGTTGCAGCCTTTGGACGTAGATTTATGTTTCTTCTGAAGACCCGATATGCAAAAGCTATAGAAAATTGGATAGCCTCTAATCCAAACAGAATTGTTAGGAAACTACAAGTATCCAGTTTGTTAGGTGAAGCGTACCTTCGTGCTGCTACCCTTGAAGCTGCAGTCAATGGATTTAGGAAAACTGGAATTCAACCTTTTAATCCAGATATTTTTCAAGAGCACGACTTTATAGCTAGACAACTTGAAGAAGAGCCAGAGGTGTCTGATGACGAAGAGAACCAGGATGACCAGAGTGCGCCAGCTCCACCTCAAGTGGTCAGTCCAAGAGACATTAAGCCAGTTCCAATACTCCAGCCTTCCACGTCTTCGAGAGCCGGAAACTCATTCTTGGTAACAGGAAGTGACCATAAATCGTCTGTAAAATCCTCGATAGAAAAGAGACAAATGGCGGAAATGCGTCAGAAGAAACGATCCCAGGCAAATTTAAAGAAACGTCTCATCATTGACATTATCCAAGAAACCTCCCAAAAAGAAAACGATAAAGTATGAGTCGAGTTCAAGTCTCTGAGGATGAAACACAGGTTCCACTTTTATCCACCGATGACGGGGATAGTTCA
This sequence comes from Pissodes strobi, assembly GCA_016904865.1. Classification (NCBI taxonomy): domain Eukaryota; kingdom Metazoa; phylum Arthropoda; class Insecta; order Coleoptera; family Curculionidae; genus Pissodes; species Pissodes strobi. The sequence goes on from JAEQML010065986.1 coordinate 17,681, forward strand.
AACGACGAAGATGTGGCATATGTCCTATTTGTGGAAGATGTTTTTCTCAGGACGAGCGAGGAGAGAAATGGGTAAAGTGCACTAAATGTTTCAAGTGGAACCACGAGTTGTGTTCGTCTTCAACATCCGCCAAAGAAATTGTTTGTGATTTTTGTCAGGATGGGTAAATAGATGGAACGTATACTTAAGTATCAAAATGTATGTTTAAACATATTTTCATTTCAATAAATATATTGTAAGAAAGTTTAGCATGGTTTTAATTAAATTTGCAATGAAAAGAAATAAGTAGGTGGGGGGCGGAATTAGGACATGTTTGGGGACGGAATTAGGACATCTCTTTTCAAATCAATGTTTTCGTGTTTTTGCGTATTTTTTTTATTTTTTGAACAAAAATATTTATTGAGTGGGATCACTCTAGTGAAACTATTAAATATAGAGTTGAGTTGCCTGAATCATTTTTTTTTATTTATTTTTAACTCTCAATAAATATTTCGGCACTTTACCTTATATACATGCGATTTTTCTCGTAACTGTGCCGTTTAAACAAAAAGTAACTACATCGGAATGTATACTCCAAATTTTTCGAATAGTTTCGTAGTTGTTTGAAGCAACATGATATCTCCCTATCAATAAAAGATTCCACTTTGTGTCTTCATATGCGTTTGGTTGACCAGTTTTAGGTATAGCCCCTAATGGTCCCATGCTTCATACTCAACTTACTTTTAAGATATTTTAAGCACAGTTCAGCGGGTTATTGAATGTCGATTTGGATACGCTGTGCTGTATTAAAGAGCTAGCAAACTTCGACTGTTATTTGTTATCGATTTTCATAAGAATCTCGAATCCATACGTTCGCTCTCACTTAGACGCAACTTCAACAAGAACATTTTCTCCTACAACAGCAATTTATGGTAGTAATCAATAAATATTAACTGAAATTAAAATGGAAAATGCAAACATTAAGTCAAATACCATTTTTCAGAAAAAACTTTTTGCGATAAAACTGAATATATTATCATTCTTATAAAACATCTAAGCCCATGCAGTATGTACCGTTCAATCCGTCTCATTTCGGTAGTTAACACTTTCAGTAAATATGTGTTGATTGGTTTTAGGTGTCTGCAATTTCCAAAAAATCAGCAAACGGCTTACGATCCGTATCAACTGGAAATTGGGGCTGCGGCTCCTCTCATAAAGGTGATGTTCAACTGAAAGTAGTAATACAGTGGATGGCAGCCAGTGTTGCCGGAGTTCCTTCCCTTGTTTATTATACTCACAAGCATCAACAATTGGCAAAACTCGACACAGTATGTAGAATACTTATAGACAGGAAATGGACTGTAAAGGATTTGGCAGAAGCTACGTTACGTTACTCGAACCACGTACTTAGAGGAAAAGAACTAAGTGGCACCTTATTTGAAGAACTGATTGGTGTAGATAAGAATGCATCATAAATACGACGTCTATTAAAAAATGTAATCGATAGATTGGAATATAATAGAGTCAAAATATGTATGAGTACTACAAAATCGTAGACAATTAAATAAAGATGTATAAAATTGATTAATTGAGAATGGCATACACGTCAGCCATTAAAGTAATATAATGCATAAGATTCACTGAAATGAGTTTTGGTTTGGCAGATAAACGCAGTTGAGAACCAATTAACTGTAGATGTTCCGACAAATGGCATATTTTTTATAAATTAACTTTTAAATTCTGTTAGCCTAAATTGTCTGTAACTTTTTTTCATTGCATCATGCTCAACCCTTTACATATTATTTATATCGGAATGTTCTCTTTCATATGATACATAAATATATTGTATAAAAATCTTTTTGATGCTGGGTAATTTTTTTTTTTTAGAATCTTAATATGAAATTATAAAAGTGCAATATCGTGACATCGTTTATGACGTGCAATTTTCGCCAATCAATGGAAATCTAAATAATATTCCTCATTTCAACTCAACATTGAACGACTTGTATACTAATTTGCCCTCCAAAAAAAAAACGCGATTTTTATTATTTACGCATTATTTCAACCTGATAGGAATAATAATAGCTTATTACGTCATTTATTTCGACTTATTTGAGTTACGTATTAAATAAGAATCATTAGTTCAACGGCTATGTGCTTAGTGAACTCATAACATCACTAGTGATGTAATGACCCTTATTACATCAACTAATTTCTTCATAATCCATTTGACACAATGTGTCAAAATGAAATGTGTTTATTTGTTTTATTTAATTGACCGTAGCGTAGATAAAGTGTTATACATTACACGTCCGCTATGGCATGCTTCAGCATTTGTGGTATTTACCTCGTCGCGGCAATATTTCTCACTCGTGGCTCTAATAACGCTCATACTGCACTACTAATGCAAATAACTATTATATTTGTAAGACATTTGTAAATAAAAACCGAAAATCGCAGAATAAAAAGATATTTTTATTTTTTAAACATATAGTTAGGATAAAACTGGAATATTTTTACTATTTTCTACGAAAAAAAAAATTGAATTTCGATGCAAGCAGAATAACTAAGTAAGGCAAGGAAAATATTTCTAGCAATTACTTGACCATTCCTTCTTCTCATAAGGGTGAAATATTTTAGCTTTAATATAGTTATGCCTATATATCAGGTAACATTGGAAGTTAATATCCAGGGCGCCATAATGCAGTCATTCAAGTTCCCGAAATAAAACTT
>JAEQML010065987.1:0-20391 GCA_016904865.1 Pissodes strobi
CACTTATTTACTTCAAAAATCCTCTATATTTCGTCATTTATTTATGACATCCTCAGGAGGAAATTGCTAAAAATACAAACATCAATGAACAAAGAGTCACCAAGTCAAATTACAAATAACTTACGAGTAGAATTAAAACAACAACATGAAATACATCTTAAAACAAACGAACATATTTCCTTGCTACGTACATTTTTCGTACCACACCACGAAATATATAGGTGTATGTCTACATTATTTTATATTCATGGTACGTTTGCATGTGGATAAAAACATTTAACAATTTTTTTTTTGCTATATTAAATTGGAAAGATAGCATGTATCACAGATATCTTTCGATAACAATATAAAGGAAACCATCAAACTTACAACACCAGAACTAGAATGAGTATTCAACAATTTGAACTTACAGACCGAATACCCAAAACAACCTCTTTTGCCTTAAATCGTACGGTCGAGAGAATTTACCATGGATTTTGTTTTTATTTATTGTAAAATTTGATATATATATATATATATATATATGCCTATACAGTGCCTTTCAAAAAGTTCGCATCATATGGGAAACTTTTTCATTATTGATTTCACAGAAAAATTTATCCTTGATAAAAGTTGGTGCTTGGAAAAAAACTAATTTTGACAGTGCTAAATAAAGGATAAGTTATACAGGGTACCTAAAAAATACAAATATGAAGGTTAAAAAAACAAAAATTTTGGAATATTAGAATACCTTCTACAGAAAAAATAATGCTCCTATTAAGATAAAAATAAAAGTCAAATACCATATTTTCCAAAAGTGCACCGTTACGGAGAAAATCCACGTCAATTATTGAAAAAATCCTCTTTTTCTTAAGTTTATCCTTATTTTTTTTCAGCAACGATGCTCTTTTGGAAAAAATGGTATTTGACTTTTATTTTTAACTTAATAGGAGCTTTATTTTTTCTGTAGAAGGTTTTCCGACATTCTAAAATTTTTGTTTCTTTTAACCTTCATTTTTGTATTTTTAAGTGCCCTGTATAACTTATCCTTAATTTAGCATTGTCAAAATTAGTTTTTTTCCGAGCAACTTTTATCAAGAATAAAATTTTCTGTGAAATCAATAATAAAAAAGTTTCCCATATAATGCGAACTTTTTGAAAGGCACTGTATATATAAAATAACATTTGTTCAGAAAAATGATTTGTAACGTATATCGTCGTTTTAGGGCTTGTTTGTCCCCGTCATCGACAACCACTTGACTTTGATATCGACATTAATGTGTAATAGTGGTATAATGAATCAAATGATACCTATATGCAAAATTAAATTATAATGATTAGAAGCGATACATATTTAAAATATGCTAAACATTTTAAATAAAACTTGTAACATAAAACTTGATAAATGACTACTAATATTAGTTATGTTTCATAAACTGAATAATATTCTGATAAGTCGTGATATTCATACTCTTAATTCTTTGTAATTGGTTCTTTAATTTTTTTAACAATCTCCATCTTTTTCGTAAAATGAAATATCTTTTTTTCGGGCCTTATCCCATTTAATCCCCTTTTCCATTTCATATTTTTCTTTTTTCCTATTTTTACTTCCAAAAGTTTTCGCGGTAAAAACTGATCATTATAACTGACAATAACTTATTCATGAATGCAATAATCTTCATGGGGAATTTTGTTTATAGCTACTAGTTTATCTTCTTCCAACACAACATCTTGTTTCAACATTTCGTCTCCTTTTTCTTCCTTCTTAGATTTTTCTTTTTGTCTGACATGTCTTCTTTCGCAGTTTTCTTACGTTTACGCTCATCCTTTAATCGTTTTTTTCACACCAACTATATTTCCTTTTTTTCTCCTTTTCGTCTATAATATTCTTACCATACATACGAGAACTTTGACAACATCCGCGGGCTTTTTTGTTTCTGGCCAAACAAAGTTTTTTTTAATGTGATGATATGGTTTGTTCTAGACAAGATATGTTCGGCGATTTATTTCCTTTATTGATATGTTTATAATTTTTTATTTCGTTTATGATTTTATAATATCTTCCTTTTTTCTTGTTTATCACATTCGTCTTTATCAGCGATTTTGTCAGTTATTACATCTTCACTTCTTCTAGTTAAATTTGTGGTTCAGTCATCTTCTGCATTCGTATCTCCCTCATATCTGTTAGGAACTGAATGATCGATAACTGCATCATTTAAATTGTATTCATCTCTTTCAACCGACCGCTGCATCCCAATCAACATGCGTACACTTCGGCAAGATCGACCGACATGGTCGTGCATTCAGCAGTGAGCCAGATCTGGAGATCGCTGGACAATCAAGACTTCACCTTAGGTGCATTTATTGATATTGAGGGCGCGTTTGATAAAACCACCTTTGAAAAAATCAATGCAGCCGTAACAAACAGGGACACCTCTCCTACTGTGTGTCAGTGGCTGGATTTTCAACATGCTCTGAAAGAGACGCGTGCAAATAAAGGTGGAAGGCTGTAGTGAGAGACACCGTTGCCAGAGGCTGCCCGCAGGAAGGCGTTCTATCGCCAGTGCTATGGAACCTTGTTCTTGACAGTCTTTTGCATCGCCTTAACTCAAATGGATTCTACATCAATGCATCTACAGACGTTCTTACGATACTGTTCAACGGTTAAGTTCGAAGGACTTCTGTGCAATCGTATGCAGAGTGCCTTTCCTTAGTCGAAGAGTGGTGTAGGGGTCACTCCCTGTCTGTTACCCCCGGAAGACGGAGATGGTGCTTTGTCACCAGAAAAAATGAGGACGGAACCACTACGGTCTCCGACTCTCCTCAACACACAACTAAATTTTGCGTCTTAGGTAAAATACCTTGGGGTTACCTTCGATGCTAAATTAACCTGGTTTCTTCATTTAGAACGAAGACTAAAGAAGTCATTTATGAACAGTGCCGCAGGACCGTGGGAAAAACCTGGGGTATGAACCCGGGGTCGTGACAGTGCTATCATAAAATCCATTATTGTCTATGGATCAGTAGTTTGGTGGCCCAAGAGTCAACAAAAAACTGCAATGCTTAAGCTCAGTCAGGTACAGAGAACTGCCTGCCTAACCATAACGTGGGAGCTATGAGAACAACCCCAACCAGAGCCATGGAAGCAATGTTATGCTTACTTCCTCAAGATATTTATCTAAAGGAGGTGGCTCTAACTACATTGCTAAGGCTCAGAGTCGTTGGTGTGCAACCCAGCGTAGAATGTGGAAAGACTAGACGCCGCCTGTGGGAAGGGGCAGTCGGAAGACTGCCACTATTGCAGGCCAGCGCAGACAGCATACCTCCCAAGTTTGCCTTCGACAAACTATATGATAAAACCAAATGAGCCTATAGCCGAAGATGAGGTTAACATTTTTGTGGGCGGCTTAAAAACTCAGGAAGGAGCAGGCTATGGAATTTACTCCCGAAGCTTGCGAATTGAACTCATATGGTCTATAGAGGTACACTCAAGCATAGTTCAGTCTGAACTTGCTGCTAAATCCATAGCCGCAAAGGAGATTGTTCCCAGGACTACTGACGACAAAACTATTAAAATCTGCACGGACAGTAGCCTGGCTCTGAAAAGTCATAAACTTACAGCCAGGTTAGTAATAGAATGACACAATTCACTGGAAGATGCCGCCCGCAAAAACAGAATTTCTGTGTGCTGGGTTAAAGGACATGCACAGTGCGAAGGTAACAAATTAGCGGATAAATTGGCTAGAATGGCAGCGGGTTCAACTATTCCCTTCCCTTCAGTCCTACCCACGGTAATAAATAAGAGAGGTATACGCACGTAGTAGTGCAGCGCGGACCCACTTCGTACTCTACTGCGTTAGAGAGAGACAGAGCATAGAGGGAGTCTAATTCATATAATATATACGGCGCGGGCGGCGCGCGGTTTTTACTTCTGAAGATTCGATATTCAATAGACAAATATTGAATTTTAGTGAATAGCAATGGACTGCTGATTTATATGTCGTCCGAGAAAATATGGATTTTTCCGCAGTGTTGTGAAAATAATACGATATCTAAAACATATCAAACAAATTATTCTATTTCAAATTTGCAAATTACCATTTTTGTGATAGTAAATAAAATAGTAGAAGGTAACCAATCGAATCGGATACGATAGGATTTCGAGTCAATAAGTAGATATAAGTGTAAAAATTTTATAATGCATGAAATAAAAATATCGGCAGTGAGTAAAGGTTTATTAATTAATTTCACAAAAAAAAACAGTTCTTATTTCTAAACACAAAATTGCATTTGCGGGAAATAAAAAGTACAATTAATTGAAAAAATCGTAGCGGGCGGTCATGAAGCCAAAGTTGTCCACTATTTATGTAGTATTTATATGTGCAAAGAAGCATAAAAATTAGGAAGATTGCAGTCTAGATTCCTTCTTTTTCTTTGCATTTGATTTATTACTATCTCTATCTTCTTGTTCATAGTATTGTTTGATTCTCATTCAAACATAGTACTAAACAGATTTCGACAATACCTACATCTGCCTCAAGTTCTTTGCATGGGAAAGAAATGGATAGTGTACTAGAAAATAATTCTTCCATCACATTATCAAAAACATCAATATTATGAATATGTTTGCTCAAGATATTTTCTATGAATGAAAACAACTGGGTCATAATATCATTTGGATGACTTAATCCTCCCCTAGATTTCAATACAGTTAATGTAGATGAAGTACCAGTTGTTTCTGAAACAGTTGTGTGATAAAGATGCTCCCTACATGCGGAGCATTTCGATGATTTAAATATCTTTTTGCATATAAAGCCAGTTAAATAATAAATAACACAATCTATTGTTTCTGCAATGTTTGGATCGTATATAGTGGAAAGTATACCATAGCTTTCGCCATCGTCTTCATGGCAGTTTAAAATCGAGTCAATCTGTTCCTGAATCCGGTTTAAATGTTTATTATCAGTGTAAGATTGCTGAAAAATACTCTTAAAGCTATCAAAGGAGAATTTTGTTGTAGGACTACAATCTGAAACAGTACAATTTCCGAAGAATGAAGGTTTCAAAAGTGTGTAAGTAGAAAGCATGCGATATAACTGAAGGAACGTAATGAAAGTAGTATGATCGTTGGCACCATTAGCTCCCCGAACAGTAATTATTTACACTGCAATACATCAATTAATTACCCCTTTTCTGCAAAATAAAATTATATATATTCTGTTTCAAAAAGCAAAATCGATTTGCGCAAATAAGCACATGCAAAATAAACTCGTGCAAAACTCGAAGTTAAAATGGCATAAGTAAAGCAAGAAACTAAGTAAAATGAAGCATGTATATGCACTAAACTGTCTTTTTTAATTTACCTCCAAGCGATCTTGATTGAGTTTGTTAGTAAGAACATACTGGAATCCACAGTTTGAGAGTAGAAAATTAGTTGCACTGTTGCAGTTGGGCACCACTCAATACTTCCCCATTGCAACAGAATTGAGAACAAACTCCCAAAACTTCACACAAACCAAGTACCACCAAGAATATATCTAATTTGATTTGCAAACACCAAACTTTACACCCAACATAATTAAACACGTTACGTAAATACGCATACGTACGGCTAATATTGGCGGGCTCGTGAGATCTGACTCCCTCTATACTCTATCTCTCACTACGCGTCTCTCTCGCACACTGACTACGAATTGGGTCCGCAGCGGCGGCAGTAATAATGCTTTCGTGCGTATACCTCTCTTATTTATTACCGTGGTCCTACCTATCGCGACATTGATGCATATGATAAAAAAACAGATTACCCATGAAGACTTTAGAGCATGATGAGACGAAAAAACTAACTGACTTTCCAGGAAGCTACTAAGCTACCCCAATGAGTCTACAGTAAAGGCATAACTGGGTATGTCAAGGAAAAATCTACGACTCATGGCGGTGATTCTAACTGGGCACTGACAGCTAAGAAAACGTCTTTACACAATGAGATTATGCGAGACACCTCGATGTATATGCTCTGAACAGAAGGACGAAGCAGTAGAACATCTGATCTACGAATGCGAAGCTGTTTCAGAACTAAGGGAATTCATTTTGGGAGAACGATGGCCAACCATGGCTGTTCTCAGAACAGCCTCCTCGGGCAACATCGCCGCCTTTTTACAACACTAGGCTGGACGATAACCTAGATAGCTTGGTTGACCTACGGAGATCACATAGGAGGTCCAATGGAATGGCCTTTCAATGCCACCCTCTCACCATTACCAGATTACAGATATCTTTTCACTTGATTCAAACACATCTGTACTGCTCAATGTTAAATTGGCTGCTAACCTATCTTTTACAGTATGTCCAAAAAAGTATGCAACATATGGAAACTTCTTTATTATTGGTTTCTCAGAAAATTTTATTCTTTATAAAAGTTGTAGCTTGCCCTAAAACATTAAATGAGTATTTCAAATTTTGTGTACTGCTTTTAGTGCGCGAGCAAATGCTATCGCGTCAAGAGTATAGTAACTTAACTTATAAAGATACAGCAAAATCTTATAAGGAAAAGTTCTTCAAAATTAAAAAAATAACCTAAATGTTAAATTTCAGTTAATTACATCAACTTTTAATTTCTCTTTTTTTTCTCGATTTTTTCTTTTCCTTGACTTGGCAAGTGTACTAATAACAAAAGAACAAAACATTCACCAGTAGCGTAACGTTTAAGGAAAAATTGGGAAAAAAAGAAGATAAATTAAAAGTTGATGTACTTAACTTAAATTTCATATTTAGATTTTTTAAATTTGGAAGAACTTATCCTTATAAGATTTTGCTGTATTCTTATAATTTAAGATACTTTATCCTTGACGCGATTCCGGGAAATGACATTTGCGCCCGCACTAATAGCAGTACATAAAATCTAAAATACTCATTTATTGTTTTGGGGCAAGCACCAACTTTTATCAAGAATAAATTTTCTGAGAAACCGATAATAAAGAAGTTTCCCATATGTTGTCAGTTTGGCTGTTTTTATTATACGACTCGTCATCGGATGTTGTACATGTAGATAAAAGGGTTGTCTCCAGTGATATGTCGAATGTTACAGTTGGTACGTTTTTCGGCGACTCCCATAAATTAAAAAAAACATGCGTCTTCAGTTGGACATCTCTAAGTTTCTTCAGATGAGATAAATGCATCTAACTTATCTTGAGTCACGTGTCTCAGAAACTTTGGAAAACTTTTTAATTATTCATTGGAAGTTTCTCGGATTGGTTATGTTGTTGGGGAATGGTGTTGGCCGACTTTAAAATATTTCGAGTAATTATTGCCGGTATTGAATGGAGCCAATCCACAAGTTCGAAGTCCACTCTTCACAGTATCAGGAATGTTTGCCACCTGTATTTTCTATTCTCCACTGGTATATGAGTATAGTCGAAGTAGAGCCGCATTGAGTGGCAGTAAAATATGCATTGAACTCGCAAAGAGGCAAGTTAAAACAATCCCATTTTGAGATGCAAACTCACTCAACGCCATGGTTAGGTGAGAAAAATGGCCATCGAAAAAGAAAATAACTAGTAAAGGTACATTGCTTTTACTTCCAACTAGCCAAAGATAGAAAACATTAGCAATAAACTCGAGAAATGTTTATCATATCATCCAACCATTTCTTGAACGTCTAATAACCCACTTATCAGCAAATTTTTCAGCAATAGGTTTTGGTACTCTTTTGTAACTATAGAAAAGCATAGGTGAAGGGAAATGGCCAGCAGCGTCTCATGTTATGAGAGTTGTGAGACAATCCTTTTCCTCGCTATTAATGAAACTATATACAGATTTATCACCTTTCTTTATTAAGACTATCGTTTTGGGGCTTAGGTAGAAAGCCATTCCGTCACAGTTAAAAACGCCTTTGGGAATATCGGTAACATAAAGAGATTCATATTCTTGTAAATATTCCTTAATTTCTTTGAACCACTTTCTGATTCTTTTCTTCTCTTCAAAAGTTCTTCATGTCCAGTATATCGACAATTGGGTTGGTATTCGCTGCATAGATGAAAAATCTCTGTATCGTATAGTGGCAACTTAAAAAATCAATTAAGAGTACTGCCTTTTCTTAATTTTTAATCAAAGTAATGACTAAGAAACCCAAAGAAACATATAATTATAAAATTTTGAAATGTTTGCTCTTTAGAGATCTTCAACTTACTTGCAGCTACTCTTAAACTTGATATAACACAAAGGCCTAACCAAACTGTATACCTACTAAAAGCTTTTGACAGTACTGATACTATTTTGATTGATGCACTTAAATTACATTATTGCCAACGAAATAACCAAAAAATAACAGGAGTTGAACAGCTCTATAAACTTTTACATGAAATTTGCAGGAAACTTCTAATTAAGCACGGGGTCTTATTAGAGAACAATAATTTGAACGTTGTCGTGAAATTGTCGATAACAGGTACAACGTCGATATAAGCTTCATCCACCTATTATGTCAAATCAGAATCTTTGCCTTATCTATGATATTCAAACAATAAAAATTAAACTGCACTTCAACTAGAAGGAGAAAACCAGTGATTTCAAAACTCCGTATCTCGAAAGCCGTTATGCACGCATTCATAATTAATAGCTACTGATAGTACAAAAATTAACCTATCAAAGTAGGCTTCAAGAAACTGCCTAAATCACTATGTTGGAGTTTGGAACCTTCGCCAAAATGCACTAAAACAGGGTTTTATCCACAATACCGAAACAGAATTTTTGCACTCGACGCGGGTTTTGGTAACCATGTTAGCATAGAGAAAGTTAATAAAGCGGAGAGTGTTGTCTCTTGTCGAAATTTTGTTTCCAACCTATTTAAACTGCAAATACATTTTTTAAAGACCTTTGCTTTTACAGATTTGCAGTTAACATATTTATCAATTTATTTATTATAAGAGCATAGATCTTTCGCCAAAAAATGTTAAAAGTTTTATAGAAAAATTGTTTTTGATAAATTATAAGTTTTTAGGGAAGAATGGATCAAGAAAAACTGATTGGTATTGTGATATAATTTTATTTAAAAAGAAAACCCAGAAGAAAACAAAAACTTAACATAATAATGTTTGGTAGCTTATAGTTATTATTACAAATTTCGCAAAACAATTTAAAAAAGCTAAACATTATTTCCCAAATGTAATATGCATTGGGAGTAAAATATCGAGCATATAATTTGTACCGATTATTTTTTTATCATGCCTATTGCCTACACCCTACGTACCTATTTCATTGAAAAAAAAACAGAAATCCCGAATCCGCCATTAGTCATTATAACAAACACCAGACCCAGACCATACACACAAAACTCGGAGACTTCACACTAGACTAGATAGCCTAGCCACATAAAAGAAAGTAATAATAACGTTTGGATCACAGTATAACCATTCAACCCAGTTTTAAGTATTTCCAAGAATGTTATTATTATTTGAATGAAACTTAAATTATTTGAATTTGACTTCCTCTCACACGACACGAGTGATACGACGCTCTCGGCCTTCTCGAGTTGTTAAGATAAACTTTGATTTGTTAAGATAAAATTTGAATTGCCTAATTAGTTATAATATTATTTCATTTATTACTATAATTTAAATAAAAAGCCAATTTGTTACTATGAACTATAAAGGCACTTTCTTTTTAGCTATGGGTTTAATTTACTAAAAAGAACTGAAAGATACTCAGGGTGTATAAATTCGAAGCATGATAATTAAAATTTATTTCCGAGTGTAGTAGTGGTCAAAAAGCGCAAAATAAAAGCTTAGAAATTTCAAAAAACAATTTTTATTCTATTTCCTCCTAACGAAAAGAAGGGTTAATTCTGTTGAACCTTCCTGGTGATAACTGCCCTTTAATCACCTTATGCTTCCTCCGAGCTTCCTGGAGAGTGTTACTGAAACTTGCTGCAGTGCCTAGGATCTGTCCTGTGACGTCACTGGAAGCTGTCCTGGTAGGCAGTAGCATGAACAAAACCAGTACAAGGCAGTTAAAGCGTTCACCAAGAATGTTGTTACAGCTCTGTTTCAACTTGGGAGAGAGCGTCGCTTGTCTAAGCTTAGGTTTTTAATACAGAACTTGGCAAGAGATAGCGAGAAATAATTCTTCTCAATTAACAATGCTGAAAAATGCCAAAACACGCTAAAGGAACAATTTAATTTAATTTAATTAAATATGCCTCAGCCAATTTGCACAGAATTGTTTCTGTAGACAACAATTATGTTTTCAATTAAACAACAGATCACAGATAATAAATAAAATAAATAGCTATTTAGGCTGAGAAATATTGTGATGAACAATATTTCAATAAAAAAAACAATTACAATAATCAGGTAAGAACAAAAATTAAATCAATAAATTTAAACAGGTAATCAGAATTTAATTATCAATCAGTTTAATTCAAAGATAAAGGTAATGACAAATTTAAATCGAAATAAAGAAACAGAATTATTAAGATCTTGTACCCACCACGGTCGAGAAGACTTGAGAAGGTGCTCTTTAAATATCCGACGTGACGATAAAATACTTACATAGGTTGAACAACTAACCCAAACTAACTAAACTTGAATCCAATCTCACATCTACTCCATAACCACCGATAACGGTACTAGAGAAAGTTAGACTGAGTATCCTACACTATAGACAGTTTTAGTTATTAATTTCTAAAAATTGCCACCTCTAACTAGAATCTAAATATGAGCCCTATAGGCCAATTTGATCGATTCTTTAGTTGGGTTGCTGAACTAAATCCGAAATTTAATAACTCCTGCTTTTGTAGGATTAAGTCCTTTTTTTCTTTTCCAAGAGCCTTGAGCCCCAAAAAACCACTATCCCACATGCCCTACAGGCAAAACATACACATGGCAAAAGACAACGTGGTATGTGAAACGATAGTAGGCAAATATCAGAGATTCATAAGCTTAGCAGCCGTATTCTGTCTACAGACTTTTCGATAGAGAAAACTTGAAATAAAAATCAGATAACGCAAAAAATAAAGAAAATGTCAAGCCTACCTTCTCTCAAACCTCTCACACTGGTTGTCGGTACAAGACAGGGTTTAAAAATGCTGTACTACCTTCCACCAGAATCATATTACAAAAAAAATTGCACCGCGCGCTGTCGTCACAAATATTTCACCTTTTTCCACCGTACGAAGCGACCGATCTTTAAGCATAAAATCTGAACTGCATATTTGATATTATTTATCAATTTTAAATAATATATTCTACTGCTGTATTTACGTAAATTCAACCCATAATATTAATTTTCATTTTGTATTAACTAGATAATTATCGACTGGTATATTTAAAAGACAAAAATTAGTTTTAAATGAACTTGGTGGGCAACATAAGAATTCAGTATTTATTAATATTTTCGTACTATTTAATGCGGAATTTTCCACACTGTTGCTACCAGGTCGGTTCAGACAGTAATTCGAAATAGGTTGAAGATGAAAGTTATTATTTCAAACCAAAAATAAATACAAGCGAACTCGGAACAACCTGATGTTACGGAATTGTTAAAATTACCGTAACAGACTTCCGGACGTTCGGGTTTGGTGAAGATGGGCTTCGTCTCGACTCGTATTTCTCCGTCACTTCCGGCGTTAGTTTCCTCGATAATAGCGCTACATGCGCAAATTAGTTGCGCTTCAAACGGTATGCCAAATAACACATATGATTCGTACACTCTCTTTAGCATCATCTCTTGATGATGTTAGCATGATTGGCAAAACGTGCATCGAGTGCAAAAATTTTGTTTCGGTATTCTGGATAGAACTCTGTTTTATTACTACCTAAAGCGTTTTGTTTTATTATGGTATTATAGCAAAACATGATTCTTTCGAACTGTATTGCAAAAATGTATTTTGTTTCAACATCTAATATTCTTCTTCTTAGGTAGTTTTATGAACTTTAATTAATATTATCGGATCATATGAATTGAGGATTATTTGTTTTTTAGGGATCCTCAAGCCAAGAAGAAGAAACTAGACTTGCATGCTAAAATTGCACTCATCAATATATTTTTAAATCCAATTTATTTATATTTAAATTCATCATTCATCTAAAAACCGTGTCTTAAATCAAAGTTTATTATGAACACCAAACGGGCCCCGTTTGGAACTGAATTGAAAAACCAAAGTTTATTGTTCATTTATTTTTATTTTTTTTAACTTCATGAACTAATACCAAGGCAAAAATCAGTCCAGAATTTAACGTCGACTTCCAATAGCTATTTTTCTTTTTTACACTGATTTTATAAATCTGTAATTTTTGTATCATCATTCGATATTGAGATTGATTTTGTAATCTCCGAAAATCAAATAAAAATCACTAGAACTACTCCAGAGATACAGAGCTTCGAAAATTGTGGTAAACAAAATCTTGAACTAATCATTACTTTTTAAGTCGCAGAAAATTATTTTAAATATCAGGCAAAGTATTCTTTTGATTCACCGTATGTATTATCGAAATTATTCGTATTCACTGTGGTTAGATAAAATAAGAAGTAAATGCTAAAACTGATTATTTTTTTAGAGTTTTGAGTTCGCCAGCGGAAGATGGGCGAAATAATAACATATGTAACATAACTGTCAACAAACCACCAATAGTAGATGTCAATTTCCACCAAAATAAGAATGGAGATCGATCTGCTGACATCATTGTAGGAAGAATGTGCCTCTCTTTGTCAGTGCCCTTTTGCGAAAAGGTATTCTCTAGAGGCTATCACAATATCTGTAAAATCGGCATTGCTTTAAGGCCCTATCCTCAAGGCGCGCGGCGCTACAAGACATCAACAAGACATTTAGGACATTCAACAACAAAAAAAGTATTCAACACGAACTGTTCACACGAAACGACATAATATATCTAAATAAATCGCGAATAAAATAACCATTGCTAGTCAATTATCCCACAAAAGATGCTATTCACGCGATAAATGTTGACAGGCAACTCAAGAAAAATGTTGACAAGCAACATGTATAGCAGTTGTTGTATCACTTCCATGTCGTACCGTGTCGTGTAGAGTCGCTGATTCAAATATACAGCGGCAACATACGAGCGACATATCGCTCGCATGTCGTGTTGATGTCGTGTAGTCAGGAAATTATAATAGTAGCTAAACGCCATACAAAACATATGACCCGAGTCGGCCCGAACGAGTTTCGTTATTTACCTTTGTCTATACGTCACCACAGCGTCTGTCTTCAGAGAAGCGGCTGCAAACAGCGTCTGTTTTCCAGGTTAGGAACGACTGATAATGGACGTCTTCCAAACCGTCTAGGCAGCGTGGAAGATAACGGCTATTCAAACCCACAAATGGCGAATTTTAAAACATACAAGACAGTACCCCAGGTGGGTAAGAACCATGGTTCCAAATCCTACACCGATACGGTCTGCTTTAAAGATTCTGCGAGCGGCAAAAATTCGCAGTCATCAAAACCTCCTACCACTACAACAACATTGTTTATAGCCACACTAAACATAAGAACAATGCAGTCAAGTGATCGATTAACAGAACTGGAAGAAGAACTATCACACATAAAACGGGACGTATTAGGCCTTAGCGAAACTAGAAGGCCGGAGCAACAAACATGCACTGTGCTAAGGTCAGGACACATCCTTTACCTAAACAATACATACTCCGTTTTAGGCTGCGACGTAGCTCTTCTGGTCAAGACGAAAATACAAGACAAAATCCTGAAAATGAACTCAATATCAGACAGAGTCATCTATATAATTCTGAAAATATCCAAAAGATACAACTTACAAATTATTCAAACATATGCTCCAACCAGCAACGCACCGGACAGCGAAATAGATCAACTATACGAAGATATTACCATAGCCTAAAGAAAACTATAGCTGCGACACTTAAGCGCGGCACCTTTGACAAGCGAGGACCAACTTTATCACTATGTAGTGGGGAGGAAATAAATAAATCTAACTTGACGTCAACCCCCCGGCAATCATTAGTGAAGTGAGCCGTACTCAAATTTTTTGGGACGGTATATACTAAAATTGTTACTCTCCCCTATTATTTTATTTAAACTTTCATTACAAAATATATGATTTATAAAATACTGTTTATTTCGAGTAGAGAATAACCAATTTTTTGATCCAAAAAGCTGCATAAAGAGAGCCGGATATTTATTTAAACATTACACCTGAAAGAAATAGTTAAAAATGTCTTTTGAGGTGAAATTAAGAATGGCGATTGTAGATTACTTGTAGTAAGTACAGCATTCTTGAAAGAAAAGTCAATTACCTAAAGAAAAATATAATTGAGTTACATATTATTTTGATAAATTACGATCAATAAATCAACTCATTTATGTAGAAAATTATTTATTTTTTAACGTTATAACACACATATAATAAATTGAAATTGAAATAAACTCACATGAATATAATTATAATAGAATATAAGCTCCGAGTTAATCTTTAAATATCAACAAGATCTATACACAACAAAAGTTTTTTTATATGAGATTTTATTTTGCACAAGTAGTTACGGTTTTAGACGAACTTGTGAAGATCTCCAATAATAATTTTGAAAATTTTGATTATCTAGTTGTTCTCTTCTAAGCTTAAAAAAGATCTTATATAAGTACATAATTTTGTTTTATATAAATTCTTAGCAACCTGCACAATATTATAAACGTATTATGTACGATTTTGCATATTTTTTCGTAACAGCTTTTTAATTTTATTCGCTAGATAAAAATATTGTCAAGATGGTGAAATGGAAGTAAATTTTTGATCTGGATATAGTTCACGAACTAGTTTATGTATGAAGTGCACAATTACGCTAAATCGGAGCAACATGTACCGTGCGTTCAATTTATCTTGATAACATTTTGATTCGCTGTAACTTTTTTGTTTTTAAGGATATTGTAATCTACTAAAATGCATAAGCTATTAAACAAATATCACCCTGTGGAAAGTTTGAACTTGAACTTGGAGATTGTTATATAAACATTAAAGGCAAACTATAAACAACGCGAGCAATCAACGGGAGCGACTTTGAACCTTATGAATGCAATGATCATCACTTTGTTTTATATAAATACGCTACCGAATCCTCAGTTCGGCAGACTTAGTCTCACCTCCAGCTCCCAAGGTTAGCCATTTGACGACTGCCTTCTGGGTTCTATCCGCTCCTAGAGTTAGTCATACGACTGCTTTAGGTTCCATTCCTTTCCTACCCAACCTGGTACCGGTTAGCCATTTGACGACTGCTAGGACCAGGGGTTGCACAACCTCCATAGTAAAGTCTTGACAAGAAGTTTGTCAGAGTGTTCAGAAAGACAAGTGTCTAAATAGTCAGTTAAAAAGTTTAGTGAAAGCTCTTAGTGCTCTTAAATAAAACCCAGCTCTTAAGAAAAACTATAAATTATAAGACAGTAAACAAAGACCTATGAACAGTACCTCAAATCGAGAAAACATGCGCACCGTAGTAATCGGGTATAATAGAATCTCATTTTCTCTGACCAATAATTGTTGTTAAAGTTCTATCGTTAATACATTGTTATTGTTATAAACTAAACGTGCTTACTTTATCATCTCTTCTTACCCCACGTGACGCGAACCCGGTCTACCTCAGTTACCCCCCGGCACGCCAAACAAGGCGTGTCCTCACGAGTAGAACATTCGGTGGTAGATTAAAGGAAGCATTGAGACCCCGTCATTGTACTAATCGCGACGAGGCTCTTCTCTAAGAAGTTATTCTTTAAATAAACGCGCTACCCCCAAAGATACTCGTGACACGTGGTGGAGGCCCGAAGCTACCCCTGACACGTTGTTAGAGAGAGAGAAAAAAAAACAATTAAATTATAATTAAAAAATTCAAAACGCGCGCCAGTATTATTTCGCGCGGTTAAATCTTATTCCCCTGACACGTTGTTAGAGAGAAAAAAAAACAATTAAATTATAATTAAAAAATTCAAAACACGCGCCAGTATTACTTCGCGCGGTTAAATCTTATTATTGGTCAATAAAACTAACATCATTCAAAACATTTTATTTACAATATAAGGCAATTTTAAACTACGCGCGTTCAAGCTACGTCCATTGCTGCATACAGGTCGCCATCTTGCGGCGTACGCTAAAAGCTGCAAGGTCATTGAATCCATGCGCCACCGCTAGTTGGGAAAGGTCAAGAATAGAACCGCATAGTTTGACCAAGGCCAGGTCCGTATCTGCAAGGAAAAAGATAATAAATTAAATACAACTGATTGTTAAATTAAAATGGAGCAATACAACAGATTTGTATAGGAGAAAGTAAAGGAAATCATGGAGCAAGAAGGAGAAACTAGTGAAGACGACAAAGATAAGGAAAATAAAATTATATACGGAACAAGTACGCAAGTAAAATAAGAAACTAAAGAAGAAACAAGCAAAAACAAAAATAGGAGGTGGGATTAAAGTCTCAATGTAAATAAAAGTTGTACATAGTGAAACATAAATAAGCATAATATATACCCAAGTGTTATTAAGACAAATATATAGATAAAGCACTTAGGAGGTTAAGGAACTATATATAAATAGACAATATACATAGCATAGTACATAGAAGGAGTTATGAAGAAAAAAAAGAAGCTAGAGTAAGTCGTGTTAAGTGAATATTAATGAGAAGATTAGTAAACTATGTATGCAAAATAAATAGGTGAAAATTAGGTGAAGATATTCATAATAAAGCACAAGTAAATGGCCAAGTTGCAGGATTATCGTATTCGAGAAAAGCAGGAAAACTGAGTTGCCATTAAAATTGTGTATTGAGAGTATATACAGGAGGAATATAGGTGTATACGAGGAAGTATTATAAAGTAAAATGTTCTCCGGCCTAAATAAGACTGCAACAGTCAGATTATCTTAATGATAAGCAAATAATTTAGGCATCGGAAATTTGAGCATATACGGACTGAAGTACAGCTGGCTGACGTAAGGAGGTTAAGCATAAAATTTTGGTACCGCAGAAGCTCAGATAAAATGTTTACATAAGCAAGAAATGTTTACGTAAAGCATGAAGAATATAAGAGAAGCATACATAAGTTGAAAAGTTGTTTATGTAAAGTGGGAAGAAATAATATAGAAGATGTTTTAAGAAGAAGCATACATAGTGAGGCAATATATAAGCAAAAGTTGTGTATGTAGAGCATACATAAGGTGAAATAATGGAGAAATGTTTAAGCAAAACATGTTTATATACGAGCATACATGGTTACATAAATAATAATGTAATTTCCTATATTTTGTACATAAAGCTAGTCACATATGAAGCATAGATAGATAAGCATAGAGACATAGATAGATTAACTTATCACTGCCTCGTGATAGATAAGGAAATAATGAAATAACTAGTCATGTAATCGTAAGCATGAAAATACATAGAATAAAGTGTTCACATAAAGTATGAAAAGTTGCATACCTAAGGTGAAATAACTAAAGGAAAGTTGTTGAGAAGCATCAATAAGTTGAAACAATTGAGGAAACATACAAAGATGTATATATAATATGAGTTCAAAAATATAGCATACATATATAAGGAAGTAGTAAAGCTAATGAATTAATTATAAATACGAAAGAAACAGAATAAAGTACAGATTAAGTAAAGAATAAGGTAACCTCAGACATGGGAATGTAGTATAAAGAAATTAGAATAAATATAGGTGAATAGAGAAACAATGCAAATATATCAGGAAGATGAATCAAATAATAGGCTGTAAATAACACATATCAATTTACCAGATCCTTGCAAGTTTGGCCCAATCATGTCAAGAAGGTACAGATGTGCGCATGCATCAGCAGTTCATCGAGTCCTCAGGAACCAGTTGAAGAGCTATCCAGTTACGACATAAGTCTCCAGATTCTGCAAGAATCCAGACCTAAAAAGTGAAGAAACGCTTAAGAAAAATATAACAAAAAAAGCTGAGAAAAGAGTATTACAATGTCAAAAGATATCTAAATATTGTGAAATATTTGAAGTCAGATATAAATTATAACACAACAATGAAAGCAGCAGCAGCAGGACATGCAATATCTGGCAGGAACTGAAAATAATTATCAAAAGACGAGACAACAAACATGAATAAAATTAAAGCTAGGCAATCGTCGCAATAAAATCTAATGACTTACCTACGGTTGTAGAAAGAAGACGTGAGGATCCAGTAGTTATGACGAAAACCATTTCATGGACAGACTGGGGAAAACTGGAACATGTGGTGCCACAGCAGCCAGCAATGACAGTTCGGTCAGACCATAAGCCATTAAGTTCCAGGGACTCTTAATATTCCTATTCCATGCTTCCGTAACCTAAAAAAGCTATAATTAATCTTCACATAACCACTTTTATGTTAAACTAGCAGTAATACACGTCATCTACAGCTTGGAATGGAATAAATACATTGATAAAACCTCTCTTGTCAATATTCAAGCCCCACATGGAATACATGGCCAAAAAGGTCATTTATCCTGACCACACCTTTCTAACCTCAAACTCAGTCACGCGAAATATTTCCAAAAAATTTAAACTCATGCATCAAACACCCTTAGATTAGAGTTTTTTTATGCTCTAGCATCCATTCTCATTCTACAAGAGTCCGAAAATAATGATTATAGGTAATAAAACACTTACCTTTTCGCTTCAAAGCACCTGCCAAGTTCCAAACTTCATAGGCACATCCCTGGTCACATTGAAAAAACTGCATCTGGCAGGAACATAAAACCGACCAAAAGGTGCAAAATCAAACACAAATATTCGTCATTATATCAATGTAACAAATTTTAATGATAATTTATTTGATCTAGGCGGTACACAACGCAAAAAACGCTACCGTAGAAATAAATGACGAATTGACGAATGGACAAGTCAGCATTTTCCCGGAGGTTAAAAAGTTCGACGAATTGACAGGGGTACCAGTCAAAGGAAATAAAAACGAAGAAAGCACCAGAACTTCTGGGCGAATACTCGTTCAAGTAGAGATGGGGCAGACATATCGATACTCAACAAGGGACACGAAGCAAAGATGGATACTTTCTCAGCAGTATTCAAAGGGCGCCATCTAGCCACCAAGAAGTGAGGGACAAGCCAGAAGAAAGAAAATATTGTAGCGTAAAGTATAAGATACCTTTTATTTATTAATGTTATAATGTTACATATTAGAGTAATTGACTGTACGATATTTCGTGGAACTAAAATCTGTAAATTGTGTACAGATAAACATTTTTAAATATAAACATGGTCAGCAAGCATAAATAAGTCGATTAAGAGACGATAAAAAGTCAGCCGATTTTTGCATAAGTCCACAAGTATAACGGTGTCAAATAAACGGCTATAATTAAAAACATAAAATGCGGCGAGTAAATATTAGTCTCGTAAACAGGACCGTAATTTAATATTAGATGTACAAAATAATTTAACATGATTAATAATTTTTTTATAATTACCTGCAATAGGGGTACTCTAGTTAAATAATAGAGAACAGGACGGTATTTATGCAAGTTAATAAAAATCTCTATTTAATAGGAGACTATAACTAAATAATATAAAGACAGCTAGTATGATTCTAGAAAGAAATAAGTCATGTAAACTATTTTGTAGAATTGTAAATATTACTGAGACAATTTATAAAATGGTGATATTACGGTTATGATAAATGTGGTAATCCAAATATCAACTTTCATGGGGTGGACGCATCCCATGCAGGCTGAATTAGTCAATACAAGCAAGATATTACAATACAAGTATCAGTATTTTATAAAGAGTTGTTAAAAGTGGATTGACCAATAGGCGTCTATTGGCCAGTCAACGGTAAAGTATAGATATTTCAAATATGCAAAATACTAAGTGGGGAATTATACACTCTACTTGTTCTCTGTTAATCTAGAATTAGAGTTAAGTATAAAATTTCAAAGACAATTTATAAAAATATGTTTCTTTTTTTATTTTATGTACCAAGCACCAGTGGATGTCCATACTAGTCTCTCCAGCAGGCTCTTACTTATGATACCCTCAAACAGTTCAATGGTATGTCAATGCTAAGACATATAGACTGCAGTGGAGGCTAGAGGGAGTTACTAAGGATCAGCCTGGATCCAGAAAGTAACAAGACCACTGATGGATATTTTTTTATGTTCTATAAATTGTAATATCACATAGTATTATGCGGCAAGTTTTTTCGAATTGAGGTCTTTCTTTTTTGAGCTATAGCGGTCGCATTAATGTTGGGGACCAACATTTAGAGGGCGGGGGAATGTGTAATCTACTAAAATGCATAAGCTATTAAACAAATATCACCCTGTGGAAAGTTTGAACTTGAACTTGGAGATTGTTATATAAACATTAAAGGCAAACTATAAACAACGCGAGCAATCAACGGGAGCGACTTTGAACCTTATG
>JAEQML010065988.1:0-20388 GCA_016904865.1 Pissodes strobi
GTTAACTCTTCGTTTTTAAGAAGGTGCCAACAAAATTATAGGCGACCCGACAATTTTGATTAACGCTAACCACTATTTTTAAAACAACAGTGTAATAGCCAGTAGTAGAGTAATATTATTATGAGATTAAATAATATTATAATCTCTTAGACACATCGATTCCCTTAACAAAGTCTAAAATTATCAAAATATGTACTTACAGTTCATCAAAATGCTTAATTTTACTACAAGAAGTATTAAAAAAAAAGTTAATTGGGACATCATTGGGATGAGCGAAGTTAGAAGACGAAGTGAAGTAATAATCCGTCTAAACCGTAAACTTAAAATGAAAATTATCCAAGCTTATGCACCCACATCTACGGCCGAAGAAGAAGAAATAGATCAATTTTACAAAGACATCAACAGGGCCCTCACAGTTTCTGGATGTAGTCAAACCTTTCTCATAGGAGACTTCAACGCTAAAGTTTCAAAACAACTGGATGAAGCCGAAACGGTAATAGGTCCATTTGGATTAGGAGTCAGAAACGATAGAGGCAGTACTTTAATTAACTTTCTCTCACAACACCGACTATACCTAATGAATAGTTTCCTCCAGAAAAAAACAACACAGAAGGTGGACTTGGATAAGCCCGGATGGACAAACAAAAAATGAAATTTATTTTATCATTTCCAACAAGAAAGAAGTAGTAACCGACGTAACAGTGCTGAATAATTGTACAATAGGAAGCGACCACAGAATCGTTAGGGCAAAGGTTAGTATAGATTTGAAAAGAAAAAGGTCAAAGATGGTCTGACAAAATAAATGGACCCCCCTAACAACGACTCCAAATACGAAAATTCCGTTACAGCTGCTTTAGAAGAAATGACTCTAAACAACCAACCTGATATTGAAACCATAAATAGCAATATAATAAAAGCCATTAAAGAAGCGGAAAAACAACACTGCAAATAGAATAACGAAAAACAACAGAAGCTCACCCAAAATACTTACGAGGAGAAATGTTAAAACAAAATAACAGTAACTCTGAAGACCTGAGACAGCTGAACAAGAGAATATCTAAAGAAATCAGGAAGGATGTAAGGAAATTCAATACAGAAAGTATAAGGCAAACTATAGAAGAAAACAAAAATATGAAGGCGTTGCGAAGAAAACTACTGAGTGGAAAAAGAGAGATTTTTCAACTAAAAGACAACCAAGGCGTCAAATAGAAAAAAACTGCTGAGAATAACAGAAAACTTCTATACTGAACTATTCACAAGTGATCACCAACAAACACGCAACAAGTCAACAACATCTGTGCAAAAAGTTAATTAAACAAGGATCAGAGGATATTCCGGAAATAACTCTAGAAGAGATCAGAAATTCGTTAAGAGAAATAAAAAATAACAAAGCC
The DNA here is from genome assembly GCA_016904865.1 of Pissodes strobi. Classification (NCBI taxonomy): domain Eukaryota; kingdom Metazoa; phylum Arthropoda; class Insecta; order Coleoptera; family Curculionidae; genus Pissodes; species Pissodes strobi. Next base: position 1,395 of record JAEQML010065988.1, read on the forward strand.
CCGGGCGAAGATGGCATAGTGATAGAGGCTGTAAAACTCGGAGGAGAAAAGCTACTAAAATGGATCAAAGATTTATTTAATCTATGCTTTGAAAAGGAAATAATCCCGTCGCAGTGGAACAACGCCATAATGATACTTCTTCATAAAAAAGGCGATATCACCGAGCTTGAGAACTATAGACCGATAAGCCTTCTTTGCAATTTGTATAAGCTATTTACCAAAATCATTGCCAAACGTATGGAAGGTAAATTACATGTTTATCAATCAAGAGAACAGGCCCGGCTTTGGGAAAAGTTACAGGACAAATAACCATCGTCAAGCAATTAAAGTCCTGATAGAAAAGTCGGTGGAGTATAATAGACCCTTAGCCTTGGTATTTATCGATTTCCATAAAGCATTCGACACGATCGAGCTAACATCAATAATAGCAGCACTGGAGCAGTGTAGAATAGATTATAGATATACAAGACTTATGGAATACATATACAGTAATATCACCACTACTGTAAAACTTCACGAATGAACAGGTAAAATTAAAGTGGGCAGAGGAGTTCGGCAAGGGGACACCATTTCGCCTACACTTTTCACAGCTGTTCTCGAATACGCAATGAAATCATTGCTTTGGGAGAATAGAGGCATCAATATCGATGGTGAAAGGCTAACACACCTTAGATTCGCAGATGATATCGTTCTCGTCACAGATAACATCGGAGATGCAAAACAGATGCTCGAAGAAATAGTACAGGCCTCATCAAAAGTCGGTCACCGAATAAATGCAGGTAAAACCCAAATAATGACTAATCTAGTGCTTGCACAGAACATCAGAATAGGCGAATCCGAGATAAAAGAGACGCATATGTACAAATACCTCGGGAACGAAATACAAATTGGAAAGAACAATCAAACGCACGAGATACAGCGTAGAATAGGTTTGGGTTGGGCGGCTTTTGGCAATTTGCGAGAGGTATTTAAGAGTGAAATACCCATACGTCTGAAGAGAAAAGTGTATGAACAATGCGAGTTACCCGTAATAACATATGGAGCAGAAACTCTGACATTAACAAAAAAGTCAGCAGAGAAGCTGAAAGTAGGCCAAAGAGCTATGGAGAGAGCCATGCTTGGAATCACTAACAGAGATAAAATACCCAATAATACCATTAGACAAAGAACTAAAGTCAAAGACGTAGTTGACCACATAACTAGAGTGAAATGGAGATGGGCAGGTCATATGGCGAGAACATCAAACGACAGGTGGACTAAAAGAATATCGGAATGGCAACCACGAGAAGTCAAACTTAACAGAGGCAGAGAACCGGCACGCTGCGCGCTGGAGCGATGATATAAGGAGCGTTGGTGGGAATTGGATGATGACGGCCCAGAACCGAGAGACATGGAGGAACTTAGAGGAGGCCTATGTCCAGCAGTGGACAGTGACGGCTACAAGATGATGAGATAACCGAAGTAAAATTCTTGCACTCGACGCGCGTTTCGCTAACCGTGTTATCATCATCAGGAGATGATTAAAACAGTTTTAATCGTGTCCTTATGATGCTAACATGGTTCGCGAAATGCCCGTCGAGTGCAAAAATTCTGTTTCGGTAGTATGGATAAAACTCTGTTTTAATGCATTTTGCCGAAGGTTCCAAACCTCTACATAATTATTTATATCCTTTATAATGGATTGATCTTCCCAAATGACAACTTATGCCACACAATTGGTTAGATATTTCGTCAATAAAGTCATTCTATGTCAGTTAATAATAAAACCTCATTTCAAAAGATTTACATAAAAGAACACCCACTAAATATTGCATTTGTAATTTTTTAAATACCACCATGTTTCACTAACATAATATCTAAAAACGCGTGGCACTTTTCACTTTCTCAAATATCAAGTTGACAAATTAAGATTTGAAGTTAAACGAAATATCAATTTAATTTGTATTTTGTCCCAAGCAATAGCCCCAACTTCAATAAAGACAGACAACTAACATGCTAACATTATGCCCAAAACATATTCTACATTATATTCACAACTCCTCATCTAAATGACTACGTGCCCCCTGACCCTCAAACAGTGCATAGCAATAAATTAATTATAATTCTTGAAAATAGTCTTGAGTCATGCATACAAATTGCATGGTGTGCCAGGTCTTTTGTTGTACAAATTAAATGCTGATTTGAACCAGTGTTTAAAAGTATTGGGTACATCCTACAACAAACAAAAATTAATACAAACCAGTTATCAATAGTAGCTGAATATTATACGAAAATTAATATGAATTGCAAATATCAAATAATGTCATTACAAAGAACTAAGAGCCTTAATAATTGAACGCATTTATTTGCTTAGATACTAGCTAGTCGTATTCCTATTGATAACATGATTATGATATAATAATAAGCTGGCGTGCTTGATTTATAGCTTTTATGGACCATATTTTTATGGCTTGTTTGGTCAATGTGAACATTTTCTGCTGGCAACTTTTTGCTTCAGATAAAAATATTAAAGGCATGATATAAAATCATGACATGATATGTTCTATAATATTATGTAGATTCATCTTTGTAGGTCAAATTTTTCACCTTTATCTCCACCAGTCTTACCTTTACTTACCGAAGACCTCCTGGGTCCTGCCTGGTCCCAGAATGTAAAGCGCACAAGTGCCAAACAAGCGACCCTAACGAAGCTCAAAAATTAAAAGACACAAAGACGTTTTCGTTTTTTTTAAAGGTTTTTGAGCCTCGTCAGGGTCGCTTGATTGGCACTTGTTTGCTTTGCACCCCGGGGCCAGGCTAATTTTCAATATTACTCTGGTGGAGAAAAAATTAAAAGTTTTATCCACATATCATAAAATGTTTAAGATAATTTCAACACACATGGTGGAGCACATAGAATCCTAACAGGAAGTACATAATTTATTGTAAGTAGTAAATTTCACCACTCTGCCGGACTAGTATTAAAAAATGTTTTAGAAGTGTCCAAATCAAAAGGCAACGTTCTTTATTCTGTTTGTTTTCCCAAAAGAGAAAAAGCTCCTCTAAAGAAAATCTATTATTTTTGGGTAATAATACTTTCCATGGTACGAAGAAGAAAGTAATATGTGGTTCTGGCTCTTGAGATGTGCCTGAATTCGAACCAATCATGTGAAAAATTTAATCACATTATAGTCATAATAATATATATGGGCATGCACAGAAAGAACAATAATACAAAAGAAACAAGTATTCATCACATATCCCCATGCGAAAAAAAAACACATTTCAATAATGTATACAATCTAAATAATCATTTCCACCAGCGCCGTAACTAGGGCGTGGCAAAGGCGGCACTTGCCGAGGGCACGAGTTTATGTGGGCGCCGATAAAAAAAAAGGTTTTTCAAATTTAAAGAAAAAAGAACAGAACCATATTTATTTAGGCAATAATTGTAATTTTAATAAACGAAAAAAAAAACAAAAAAAAAGTGTAATAATTTTAAACTACTATTTTAATAAAGTAGCACTATAATCAGCCCATTTTATTTTTTACGAATTACGAAAAAATGTAAACGTCGTCGCAACGTTGCATATCGCCCTTGTATTAAAATATAAAGAAGAAATTGATTTACTTCATAAAATACAGGTTGGGGAAGATAGTTGAGTTCATATATGTCTTCTTGTTTTCTGGAATGTTATTTTATCTTAAATTAACAAAATTAATATACTTCTGGAGGGAAAATCTGTAACGGTACTGAATGGGTTGAAGAAATTGATTCTCTTAGGGAAAATTTACTTGAAAATGTATTGCAAAAGGCTAATCAAATTTCTTAATCCATAGATAGAGCCAGAATTTACAATGAGAAGAAAAAGAAATGTTAAAAACATGGCAGGCGAGATTTGCTCTGACAAGTCAAGCAATTTAAATGAAATTAACAAATTTAAACTTTAGAGCTAGCAAATTGTTAATGTAATTCTATCTCACCTGAATTCACGATTTTGTGCTCTTAAAAGTGTTGCAGATGATTTTAATTTTCTAACCGGTAAATCACTTAAAATATTTTCTGCAGAAGACATAAAACGGCATGCCACTGATTTAGCTTTAAAATATGATCAAGATTTAGATCCTTTCGAATTTGCTAACGAAATTGACAGTTTTAGGAATCAAGCACCTGCTCACATTGAAGGCTTAAAATCTCCAAGCCATCTAGAAATTCTAAAATTTATTAGATAGAATGAGTGGGAATCTGTATATCCAAATATTGATATTGCTCTTGAGTGTTTTCTTACCTTGGCAGTCATTACAGCTTCATGTGAAAGATCATTTAGTAAATTAAGGTTAATCAAAAATTATTTAAGGTCATCGACTAGGCAGGACAGGCTTACTAATATGGCCATTTTAACTATAGAAAGAAAATTATGCTTATCTGCAGATTTTAACGAAGTAACTGATGATTTTGCTAGTTTAAAAGCGAGAAGAGTGCAATTTTAGTTTTTTTTTAAATACCTAAAGTCCATTCAAGGCTATTGCGCTGTTACGTCAGAATTTCTGACGTCAAAAGAAAAGATCCGTACGTCTTAGATAGACTAGTACGTTATTTTTTACACTAGCCAAAAGATGTCTCTGTACCTGTTTTCTATTCCGGAGCACGTTCCGTTTTTATCAATTTTACATACTTATGACAATATTAGCCGCGTTCGTTTTTGTCATCTTTTTCCTCGACTTGCGCTGAAAATTTGACAGTCACGAGTTCTGTGTATTTAAAAGGAAAACCCAAGTCACGTGCCTGTCAAAATGTTAGAGCAAATCGAGGAGAAAGATGTCAAAAACGAACGCGGCTGTTGTTTTAAACGTCTGGGCATCTGAATAATACTTTTGACAGTTCGTTTAATTTAAAATAATAATATGCTTTTTATCGTCTAAAATCCGTTTAACAACGATTTTAAATGGCAAAATTGTATATAATATCGCCCTGGCGGTAGAATTGGTTTGCGCATTTCCGTCTCATTTGCCGAGATTTGTCCTCATATCGCCGCGTAAGATGTTTACACATCAAAAATAATTTTTTTCTAGAGATATCATTTTTTACTATTATCAAATAAATAGAAAACAAATATTACTTACATTGTGCACAGCTTTCCAGGGTAAAAGTGGCGTACCAGCATCTTTTTCACATGTGAAATAATGCACTAATTTTAAAATTAAAGCTTGCTCTTTCTCACTGAACCGGTGGGGCATCTCAAAACGATTTTTATTAACAATTATTAGCGTAAAACACAAACCAACTACCAACAAATCAATAAATGAATTAAATCTGTTATTTTCGTTATAATATTTTGACATTGACGCAAATCGATGTCAAAGATTCCAATTTGACTGACCAATTTAGTACATACGTTCATTGCATAAAGAAAGATGGAATGATATGACGTAACAGCGCAATAGACTTGAACGGACTTTACCAGAGTTTTACCATAATTTTTGTTTTTTGTTATTTTACCTAGTACCTAAGTATTCGTTTATTTTGCCTTATGTAATGTCAAAGTTCATTTTTGTATTTCATGTTACTATATTATATTTTAATGCATTGACTGAAAAATAAAAAATATATTATATTATTTTAAATAGGTTGTTGGTAACTGTTTATAAAATTTATATAGCGGCGCCAAGCTAACCCCGGCTGCGGGCGCTAAATTCCTAGTTACGACACTGATTTCCACTACCGAATGAAAATAATACACATGAAAATATATATTGACAAGCTACCTTAATAAAAGTCCCTCCACAATTTTTCATGTGGTCATTCCACCATCGATCGTTTGGCCCTGGGGCCCTATTAATAGATCTCCTGACCATACCAAAATAAGGTTTCTGGTTATGACAGGGTCCATCACACCTCCACCAATGTTGCTGATATAATCTGACTTCATCATGAAAATCATGGTAGACAGTGATCTTTGTTCCTAGAATGATACAGCTATTACATTTAGTATTACCTCAAATATTTCAAAATAAACGCTTAGCTAGCATGAATAACTGCTACATTACCAAATAATTTAAAAAATATATATATTTCTAGTAAAGCTATTTCGCAATTGTCACATAATGTAACTTATAAGTTTAACACTGGATTAGACCGACATAGACTCAGGTTTTTACAAATGGCTTTTTATGGTAAAATGCATGAGGTATAGATAGCTCTTTTAAAGTACGCTACGCTTCCCAAAAAAAAAACTATAAACAATAAAAATACCAAGTACAACCTGTGCCTTCCTCTAGTTATTAAGTCAAATATCCAATTTTTAAAAATCTCTTCATTTATTCCTAAGAGCTAGCTGAACAATTTATTATTTATTTATTCTCTGCATATGCGCATCTGAGCATCCTCGTCACTGTTTCCTTAAGATCATAATTGGTATCATCAAAGGCAACAAAAAATTGTTCCTTTTTCCTTTTTGCATATGCATTATTCTTTATAGCTTTTGTAAATATTTTTTATTGTGAAATTACATAAATGAGAATTGTTGAAACTTACTCAAATGCATTCTTTCAACAGATCGTTATATGAACAACAAATGAACTGCCAATAGGTAATCGTAAATAGTAGTTTAATTTTTGATACAAAATTCTTAAAAATTGAACCTATTTTCATTTTATATTATCAAATAAGTATATATTTTTTAAAGAGGTATCTCGATTTTTATTCAGCTTTTCAATAGCATTTGCCCTCATAACACGATAAATATGTATCATACTTAAACAAATATTAAGCAGTAAACATGCAGAGAAAAAGTGAAGTTGAAAACCTTGACTTTGCATTATCTCTTCAAATAAAGTGGAAAAAAGAACACGAAATAAGAAATTTTTGTTTATTTGGGAAATCTACGACAATATTAGGAATATCCGATTTGTCAATCACGATTTTATTCAAAACACCATCCCAATTTATTTATTTTCGTGCGTAAGTTTTTCGTAATTAGTTGGAAGTCTAAAACAATACATACCTAAGTGCATTATGTAAAATATTCTTACTTTTATAAGTATCCTTGTTGATTCAAGCATTTTTAAGTGCTTGAAACTTTAATTGATTGCCTTACCAATCTGATTATGTTTTGAAGAATTTAATTATAATTAGTCTTCGCTAAAATTAAGCACTTGCTTGTGGGTTTAGTAACGGTTCAGTCTTTTCAATACAGACAAAAATTACATATGAAGGAATAAACAAATAATTTTTAGTTACACATAATACCACATTTAAACACTTGCTTTTTAAAACAGTCTCAGAATAACAATTAACAATTTAAAATTATTTCATAGAATATCTGATACTCAGACGCATACGAAACTATGGAAATTACTAAATGTAAAAATAATTTAAATAAAGATACAGGGCCTATCCCCTATAATTCTCTGTACTGGTTGATCGGGCATACCTAGAGTTCCCAGGATTGCTTCCTTTTTAGTTTCACTTGATTAAGCAAATAATTTAGGCTGAGTGCAAGTAGATTAAAAAACGATTTTAATCTTATCCTAATGATGCTATACTCTATTTCGAAATGATGCGAAGTAATAAATCATTTTCTGATGGCTGATACATAGGCGTACATAATTACGTACATATACGTACATATTTTAAACGTTTACCTGTCCTAATATTCGGACTTTCCCAGCATTATATTTATCACACTTAGGTTTTTTTATTACTATTGTAAACATTCAAATTTGACGATTTTTTGTATGCATACCCTAAAGTTTAAGTAATTGTAATTTTTCAGTTATATTTGTTCTTCCGAAGAAGACACAGTGTGTTTGTTTCCTTTCATAGTTTCAATTAAAATGGCTAATTCAGTTTTCTCTCCAGTGAAACGAGCGAGCAAATGTCCATTTTCTGTTAACGAAAAGAATATTATTCTTAATGTATATGACGCCCTCAAACATCAAAATCCTCTGTATAGCGTTGATACTGTGGTGGAAATGTGTTCGCAAATGACGGGTGTTTCAAAAACGTCGATATATAAATTAAGGTGTGAACGAAAAAGTGGAGCTGTAAAACCACCTATACCATCTTCAGGAAGAAAGACGGTGCCTATCGATGAAGACTACAAACTTATAATTAGAAGAACAGTACATTCCTTTTATTTTAATAAGGAAATACCAACCATCGACAAAATTTTAGGAGCCTTGAAGCAAGACCAAAATATGTCTCCAACGATAAGCAGGAAGAAATTGTGGACAACTTTAAAACAAATGAATTTCAGCTGGGAAAAACAAAGCAGAAAATCGCTCCTAATCGAAAAAGATGAAATTATTTGCTGGAGGAGACATTACTTAAGACAGATAAAGCAGTTTCGAAGTGAGAATAGAAAGATTTATTATCTGGACGAAACATGGCTTAATGAAGGATATACGGTTGGGAAGATTTGGCAAGACAAAAATATTTCAAGTTTTCGTCAAGCATTCTTAGAAGGCTGGTCCACCGGACTAAAACCACCATCTGGGAAAGGAATGCGACTGATTATTACACACCTTGGAAGTGTCGATGGTTTTGTTGAGGGCGGTTTGTTAATGTTTGAGTCAAATCATTCTGGCGATTACCATGAAGACATGAATGGCGATGTGTTCGAAGAATATTTTGAACAAATGTTAGATCTCATTCCACCTAATTCTGTGATAGTGATGGACAATGCGAGTTATCATTCCAGAAAAGTTGACAGAATACCAACTAATTCATGGAGAAAAGCGGATATTATTCAGTGGTTTAGACAGAATAACATATCATTTGATGAAAGTATAGTGAAAAAGGAACTGTTGTTCATAGTGTCCTCAAATAAAGCTCGTTTCACCGAGTATGTAGTTGACAAAATTGCATAGAAACGAAATATTACTATTCTTCGTCTGCCTCCGTATCATTGCGAATTAAATCCCATTGAACTTGTTTGGGCCCAAGTAAAAAGTTATGTAGCAAGGAGAAACACGACGTTTAAAATGAAAGATGTTAAAATTATCTTTGAGGAATCTTTAAAAAATGTCGATTCTGAAAAATGGCGTAAGTGTATTGAGCATGTTATAAAAGAAGAAGAAAAAATGTGGAAACTAGACCATTTAATTGACCTAATTGTAGAGCCTTTAATTATATCCTTGGAACATGACGAAGATTCGACGGATTTTTCTGACGACGAAAATGATATACCATAGTTCTCTACATAACTGTTTACACAAAATCGCAATTCTTATACCTTATTATATAAATATTATATGTGATAAAATGTTACAGTAATACTAACTGTTTTTGAATATACATAAATAAGTGAATAAATAAAAGTACTTAGGTAAAACAAGTATTTTAAATTAAATACCCAAACGTACGCTATACTGCAGGTAGAAAATGGCCCCTTTGCTAATAAAGCCTATTGTTTGCAGCGGGATTGCCATACAAAACAGGGTGGAGTGGTTAAAATATAATACAGCAGGCTATAACAGCTGTGGCTAAATATTTAGAAATCACAAAAATTTATTTGACCACTCTGTTAGCGTTTTGCATTTATAAGTAGGTTTTATTACTCCGCACCATTTCGAAACAGAGTATAGCATGGTTATTGAAACGCGCGTAAAGTGTGTGAATTGTGTTTCGGTATGGTGGATAAAACTGTGTTTTAGTGCATCTTGCTGAAGATTTCAAACCCAAACTTAGTAAATTATTGTATCTATAATTATTGGTATTGTAGGCTGAGGATACTATAAATAAAGATAGAAACATTAATTTCTCACAGAAAATCGGGCAAAACAAGCTATGGCAAATCTATTTTAAAGCTCAAAATTGTTAAACCAACCAGCCTCAGCGTTTATCCTATACATGTGCTTATGGAACTCTGGTCCATGTCCATCTCTGTCTCGATTGTTGTTTGTGACAAACAGATAGGCATGTATCATCTCGTGAAGAAGGGTTTCAACTAGATCCTTTCTTGGTCTCAACTTCAAAAGGGGTTCACTTAATGTTATAGAACATAGGCCACCTCTTCCTAAAAAACGGCAATCAATTACACGCAGTCCACTAATCATTTCCACACAGTAGACCAACTTTAAAAACATAGTAATACATTTTATTCAGTCTCAGCTTTGGAAGAACATAACAATAACTGTAATACTGCTAGTATGTATGATCGCTTGGCAATGAATAGCACTGATTAACAAACGAAAACTTTGTTTGTGTATATGTGTGCTTTTTTAAGAAGCGGAAAATTTAAATGACGCACATTAAAATATTGATCTTTCTAAATAATCTTACTAAATAAAAATATATCAAATGATCCAAATACAGTTAACTTATATTTCATGATATATGTTAATAAACACAGTTCTAGAGTCAAACTTTTGTTGTATAGTGTATTATATATCTTTTCGATACTATTCAAAAATTTACACTTATTTAAATAGCACAATATTCGTTTAAATAATAGAATTGGCACAAATTTATTTATTTTAAATAATGTTGGCTTCTGAGAAATGGCAAACCGCAGAACCCGGTACAAATCACAAGATGCATACTTTATTTGCATATATTTGGCTATTTTTCAGATAATGAGGTCTTCTGAGATATCAAAAATGTAATGCTATTTGGCATTTGGATAACGTAAAAAATACGATAATTCTTCAGCATGGTTATGATTTGTAATATCATCAAATCATTTGATTCAAAATATTGGGTTTGGAATGGACAGTGGTACCGAACAAATAGAACAGAAGACAAAGGATGGTAAATGACAGTAGCTGGGAGAAGTTCTTTGTCAGACAATCATCCCAATTCAAAATATATCGAACAATATCGAAAATATTTAAATTTTCAAAGAAAAATCGAAGTTCATGGAAATTAATTTCTCTTCTGATCCATAATGACACATACTCATTCTAGATATACACTGCTGATCAATTGCGTGGCACCAAGGTTAAATATAGGTTAAACTTAAATTCAATTATCTCTAGAAATATTTGACCGATTTTATCGCGGTGAACAGATTCTTGAAAAGAAAATGTTTAAAAAACAGATTCCTGCTCCCATCTACCTCAACATCATCATATGTCTATAATACCGGGTGTTTTAAATTTACCACATATTATTTATAAATTTTTAAACGTTGCCAAATTTACAGACGTTAGTTTTTTTACAGTTTCTTGCAAATATTAGTTTTGATGGGCTCTTATACCGGGACGTTTTTGACAATATTGATCTGCGGATAACAAATCAAAAAATACGAGGGTTTGTTTAAAAATTGCATTTATTGCGAAATACTTGCTTAAAAGTACCAAACAACGAAACGTTCTGCATTGTACTATAATGTTTGGTATTCCTTATTTTTATATGATGAATTTTATGATAATTAACGCATTGTCATATACAGGGTTGTACAACGTTTCCCATACTGAGGAAAATTTACAATAACATTTAACAATTATGATATAACAACTGTAGTATTCAATAATTTTAGTATTTTGTTGACCCTCCTCGATTGCGTATTACATCTCTACACCGATTTGGCATACTTAAAATTATATTGTTTATAAGCTGTTGATCTAGCAGATTGCACTTTTCCAAAATAGCTTCTCTTAGCTGTTCAAAATTTTCGAATCTCTTGACCTCAGTGACAGTTTTAACCTTGACCAAGCGTGTTCTATAGGGTTGCAATCGGAGAAATTCGGCGGCCATATCATCCGATTTAATCCATTTGTGCCAAGAACTTTCTTGGCGATTTGAGCCCTGTATGGCCTGGCATTGTCGTCAACTAAGAGAAAGCCCTCTCCGAAGTTCTGTGTAAATGGAATATCGATAGGGATAAGACAGTCATTATAAGAATCACCGTTTATTGGTTATAAAAAGTTCAGTAAGACCCCCACTCCCAAATGTTACTCGATGATCCATATTTTCCTCTGTATATCTTTCATTTCGCCCTCTACAAACAAAAATGCGCCCATCGGAACTGTATAAATTTATCCTCGTCTCATCTGCGAACATGCAGTTTCGCTTTTCTGCATTCCACTCCCGGCGGCATATTTACACATCCTCATATACAATGGCACCAGGGTGCTGAAATCGGTTAGGTTTTGTAAGCGTTTGTAGCGCTACAAAAGCTCACTGATTTGGGCACCTGTAATACGCTGTTATATAATATTTCACTTTTCGCATGGCCCTCCGCTCGCTTCGCTCGCTACGAGTGCTCAAGAGAAGGAAACTAACCAGGTGCTAACCCAAGACATACCCAAAATCAAGAAAAAACTGTTTAGAAACTTAACCTAAAAAAATAAAAAAAAGCAACGGGGTTTGAACCCGAGCCGCCGATAGCCAAAGCTCACTGATTTAGGCACCTAGAATACGCTGTTATATAATATTTCACTTTCCGCATGGCCCTCCGCTCGCTTCGCTCGCTACGGGGGCTCAAGAAGAGGCAACTAAGCAAGTGCTAACCCAAGACATACTCTAAATCAAAAAAAAAAACTGTTTAGAAACTTAACCTAAAAAAATAAAAAAAAAGCAACGGGGTTTGAACCCAGGCCGCCGATAGCCACCGAATTGAATCCTAACCACCTAGACCTCTCGACCACGAAGCCTCTTGCCGCAAATTGTTTGTATCGCGAAGACATGGCGCGATTAGGTGCCCAAATCGATGAGCTTTTGTAGTGCTACAAACGCTTACAAAACGTAACCGATTTCAGCACCCTGGTGCCGTCGTATGTTAGGATGTGTAAATATGCCTCCCGGCGGTTGAGCCAATTGGCGCCTAGCAGCTCGATGATGTGGTCTCATTAACAGAAATGCGGCACTACATCGTGCTCTAGAACCAAACACATTTTTTTAGCACTTCATAATTGAAGATAAAAAACTGCATATACAAACCCTAAGCAAGATTCGTGTAACATTCTTCTTACTGTTATATTTGATACATTAACTTGAATCACAGCATGCAGACTTGTGTTAATTCTTTTGGAACTGTTTGTCCTATTTCGTGGGGCTAAGATCGTTACATATAGAGCTTCACGATTACTTAATATCCTGGGCCTGCCGCCGCTATGCCTGTAATTAGACTAGCTACATCTTCGTGACTCATTCCATCCAATACTAAACGCACCACGTTTTGAATTTCGTTCGAACCTAACTTTTGAGCAGGCATTTTCTATTTTTAAACAATATTGAATCCAGCAAAAATTACCATTTATGACAAATACATGAACGTTACCATGAAAACATTATTATTTGAGAGCTCACTTTGCACTTTTTTTAAATATGGGTCTGGAAGTAAAATGTTTTCCGTTATGTCGCATTTGGAGGATTTTTGCAAAGAATAAGGAATGTTGTTCAACCCTGTATATGACAATGCGTTAATTATCATAAAATTCATTATATAAAAATAAGAAACACCAACAATTATGGTACAATGCTGAAAGTTTCGTACTTTTAAACAAATAAACCCACAATAAATGCAATTTTTATATAAACCCTCGTATTTTTTCATTTGTCATCCGCAGAACAATATTGTCGAAAACGACCCGGTATAAAAGTACACCAATACTAATTTTAGTAAAAAACTGTACAAAAATTAACTGCTGTAAATTTGGCAACATTTATAACTTTATAAATAATATGCAGTAAATTTAAAACTCCCTGTATTATACACATATGATGATGTTGAGGTAGATGGGTGTAGGAATTTCGTTTTCAAACATTTTCTTTTTAAGAATCTGGAAACCGCGATAGGATCGGTCAAATATTTCTAGAGATAATTGGATCTAAGTTTAACCTACATTTTACCTTGGTGTCACGCAATTGATCAGCAGTGTATATCATGAACAACAGTAGCCGAAACATTTTCCCTTAGCTGTGTATATCGCTTAGAAAAGTATTAAAAGCAAAATACAGAACTTCAGGCTAATATTCCATGACAGATAAAAATTTTGAAACTATCTGTAAACTTTCTGGTTTTCATGATTCCTTTGGCGATATCGCAGAATTAACTGATTTTATCAATTTGAATTTGAGCATTGGTATAGCACGCGAATCACCTGCTATCGAAGTGTCACAGCAGGTCATCGACTGAAATCTGTGTCCCACTGAAACTAGTATTTAATAATATCAAACATGTCTCTGGCTGCTGTACCTAAGGTGATCAGTTCACTGGTAAATTGTGATCTAAAACGACAACTATTTTCAATATTCGTAGCTCATATGACCTCTGTGGTGCCGTGCACTTTAAAACGAAGGGTGATGCTTATTTAGACAACCTCTTCTCCAACATTCAGTAGTCCCAGTCTTCATGCTGAAAAGTGCTCCTATAATTCCTCTCTGACCATGATGCTATTCTGTTCCAAACGAGTGTCAATTCTGATGAGCCAACTTCAATGTGTATTAGTTTTAGTCCAACTTGGGTCTATATCACTGTCGAGCATGACACCTGGAATTTTCGGTTAATACTGAGAGTATTGAGGATAAATTTAACTCAATTCTGAGCATCATTAGTGAAGCAATTCTTTCTTATTTTCCTCTCAAGTCAAAGCTCGTTGACATAAAGAGAGTGATTTTCAAAGTGAATTGATTTAATGACCACCTAAGGGATATGCGTGAAAGCCTGAATCTTCCGGTTTCTCTCAGTAGACCCGACCTCTTATTGGTACCCAAATATACTGTTTCAGACTATCTGAAAAGATATAGAAGTGACTCAGTTGCTAAAAAAAAACTGTCCAGTCAAATAACCCCCATGCATCTATGTGGTAAATACTCAGAATTTGTAGGCTTGTTGTTTGCTACCTACGGCTCTTTCGCATCTTCTGTCGAACCAGGGTTTTCCTTTTGACGGTAACTTGCTGGAATTTGGGATGTATGCTTCCATGAGGAGATTACTTGCGTAATCTCTTCGCAACAGACTGACGGATCGTAGCAGACGTCGAGCCAAGAAAAATCCAGGTAGAACTCTCTTAGATGCTCCCAGTTTGCACAATTGTAATGCCATATTTTACATGACAATGGTGGATCCTTATGTGGGAGTGGCAGTTCACGAACCGTTGTAATAAGTTTGTGGTCGGAAGTACCTACTGGCGGATCAACTGTAATTATTGTGTACTGGTCAGGATTTGTTATTAGAAAAAGATCCAGGACGGCGGCAAATTCACCCCTCTCTGAGAGCCGAGTTGGTTCGGCTACAAGTTGAGTAAGCCCGCAGCTGATGGCAAATGCTTCAGCTTCTCTACCTTCGTTGTCGGTCTTGTTGTGATGTTTTAGCCAGTTGGTGTACCTAATGGGCATTGAAACCTCCCAGAACGATTATTTCTGTCTGAATGGCGGAGTGGCCGACTTGTATTGAATCAAAAGTGGTAGCTAGTGTTGTAAAAAAGCTTTGGTATGCTCTCTCGCTCGGAGGGCCATAGAGACAGCATATGAACTTGATTAATCCCTTGGCAGTGAACTTGAGACACATGACGTCAAGGTTGTTCGGTTCGAGTGTTTCGAGGGGCGAACGATGGTATTTTGGTGTACACAGACTTGGTATTTTTGGAATTATTTAGGTATTTTTTGGTAATATTTGGAATATTGGGTAATATTTGGTATTATTTGGTAATTTGTCTGGTATTATTGGTATTTTGATTGATATTTTATGGTATGTTGTTCAATTATCTAATCTGCGCATACACAATAACTATGCATAATTCACAAGGCAAATGTCGCAACGTCCCAACTACCTATTCGATGTTCTAAAGATTGCGAACTGAAATAGTCTGCATTTTCAACTAAGATTAATTTTAGTATTAGGGATTTTGTGTCACGCATTGATAGAATTTCTTATATAAATAGTGTATTGTGATCTTAAAGAAAATTTTATGTTTCCAAGGGAATTAAAAAATACTGAACAAAAATCGGTATCAAAAGACAAACTACTAAATATTGGCCTGGATTCTGTTATTAATAATGACGCTTACAGTGATTCAGTTTCGTTGGGAATAATTTGCAGTAATGAAGCTGCATACCAACTTAATACCAAACTTCCAGTTAAAACTTTAAGCAATCTGCACAGTGAACTCGGCGACTCGCTCTGATGAGGGCGACGTACAGGGTTATTCATTATAAATGGACACCCTCCTTAACTTACTTATTTTTAAAGATAGAGAGATAATTTTTTTATCGACTTGTAGGTAATCATCTTGAATTTTTTATTAGTAATGAAAATATTATACAGGGGTGCCCATAAGTAAACGCCAATAAAAAGTTAAATTTTTTAAATAGAATATTATTGCGTTTTTGGATTCCACTTAAAATTCTAAGCATAATTTAGGTATGATGTTATACCCCTAGAGTTAGTAGTTTCATAGCTATAAACGGTTGAAAATCGATACTTTGGCTACTTTTCACCTTGGTAGAAAGAAGGCCATTAAAAATAGAGTAAAATGAATTTCACATTCCCATCTTAACGTTTCAAGAGCTATCTGATGGTGCTAACTGATGGTACCTACCGAGGTACCAGATTTGGTACCCATGGTACCCTGCCAGTTAGCGTCATCAGATAGCTCTTGAAAAGTTAAGATAGGAATGTGAAGTTCATTTTACTCCATCTCTAATGATCTTCTTGCTACCAAGGTGAAAAGTAGCCAAAGTACCGATTTTCAACTGTTTATAGCTGTGAAACTATTAACTCTAGAGGTATAACATCATACATAAAATATGCTTAGAATATTAAGTAGAATCTAAAAGTGCAATAATATACAGGGAGTTCCATTTTAAAAATATAACTATATTGGCGTTTGCTTAAGGAACACCCTGTATGACATTTTCATAACTACTAAAAGAATTAAGATGATTACCTACAAGTCGATAAAAAATTAGCTGTCAATCTTTAAAAATAACCAGTTAAGGGGGCCAAAAAAAAAGTCAAAAAACATTTATTCATCTAAAGTTCACAACATAACTTATCAGACTGGTCAAAAAATATTTATGTATAATAATAATTACATGACAATATACGAATAATAAAATACACATTCAGTTTATACAGGTTTGACACACTTGTTCGATTAAAAACATATAACAAATACTTGAAAATAGTCGCAACTTGCAGTGTTGTTAGAAGCACGAGAATTCTTCAACTGTATAAAAACACTTCTCGATAAGAAAGTCTCTTGGGCAATTCTCGATTTTTTTAAATTTTCCATTTCTAAAAATGTTTTTTGCTTTGTTATAGCATTTTATTCCAATGAACATTGGTGAATTTTGGCAGGTGCTGAGTCTGGAGTATGGCAGGTGTATCTCTTGTCCACCCCTGGTTTCGTGATTGTGAATGTTTTCATTTTTTGGGAGTCTGTATTCCTTGTTTTGAATATGTAATAAAAGTTGTAGAATATATAAGCATGGTAGACTAAGTATTTTATATTTTTTAAATAGATAGGGTGTCCATTTATAATGAATAACCCTGTACAACTGAATATTTCTAGGAATGAGACCGATGATGCCCTGGAAATGCTTAATGCCCAAAAACCAAAACTCTCGCCAAAACTCTATAAAGAAAGTTAAGCGAAAGATCTCCCGTAAGGTTAAAAATGTTGAGCATACATTCGGAAACAGAAATTTTTAGTTTGGATGATTCAACTGATACTGAAACCTTTTCAGACAATAATTCTGATAAAAATATTTCGAATAATCAAAGTAACCGGGAGGCTACTATTTTGGAAGAACACTATTACGCTGGTTAATACAAAAAAGATTGGTCTGTTGGCAGAATACTAGAAAGAGTTGACAAATTTAAATACAAAATGAAATTTCTCAAACTGAAGCCCTTTTAAAATTAAGTGGAACCGGAGTATTTAATGTGAACAAATTAGATGTGGTCAATATAAAAAAAACTTTATAAAGACTTAAAAAGAAATTAAAATCAATACGTACGGCCGTGCTTACGTTATATGTGAACTTCTGATTGTTTTGGGTACTTGTTAACTTCTAGGAAAGCCAAAATATTTTGCTTGTCGGTTTATGAAAATAATAACGGTAAATTGACCATTTCCTGACTCTGTTTTGAACCGCCGGACGAAACAGACAGGATTTCGAGGGGTCTCCTGAAAGTCGAGCCCTCACGTGTTTTATATTCGTTTACGGGTATATAGTTACACAGCAGTATTGTGCCTATATTCTTTATGGTCTAGCCTGAATTCGCATAGGATTCAGGTAGTGGACTAAAAGTCTCATAGTTTTTCAGTTTACCGGGGACGGACCCCCGGGGTTTTTAAACGGCAATGTCGGACAGTGACGTACAGGAAATGTCCCAGGCGGGCAGCGAAGTGTCCGAGAGATCGAGCACTAGCGAGCGGACACGCACGTATAATGAACTGCAGAAAATGATTGCAGAATTAACATCGAATGCAACAAGATATAACTGCCGTGAGTGCCGTCACTGGCACAACTTCTACTCAAAGGACAACGATGCGTCTCCTGAAGAGCTAGAACAAGCATTTTACAAAGGCAAGAAACATCTGGCTGATACGCATCCAAGGCGTATCAAAACCAGAGCGACTTTAAAGGCGGAAGCCAAAATCGACTGTGGGCAGCGGGTGAAGAAATCCCCAACACCCACAATAACGTTGGCAAAAGGCAAGAGCGAGTCTTCGCCTACATACACGAAAAAGAAAAAAGTCGCTGAAACCACAACGACAGAAACTGCAAGCATAGTCGAACAGGCAAGAAAAAACATCGCTAGTTTTTTGCTGCCATCGACTTCACAACAACAACCGGCAAAAAGTGACCCCAGAGTGACCTCTGCAGGATCAGACGACCCAGTAGTAGTCAACCAAGCTCCTCCCACAGAGGCGGGCCTTGCTCCGCCCACAAACCGACTAGACCCTATGGACACGCCCATGGATATACCCTCGGACGCTTCTACATCGACGGAAAAATTCAAGATACCGCTGAAAAACATGAAGTTTAAGCGTAGTATCAAGCAAGTTTATGAGCCCGCAGTCAAAACAAGCAATCGCTTTGACGTTCTAACAGACA
>JAEQML010065989.1:0-20384 GCA_016904865.1 Pissodes strobi
TTTTATCGAAGCGAGAAACGAGTGCAAGCGTGTGATCGACGAAACTAAGGACAAACACAATCAAAGGATCAGGAATAAACTTTTGCAATGCCCCAGTGGTTCCAGGAATTTCTGGTCGGTAGCAAAGGCAGTAAGTAACAACTTTACAAAAACGTCTCTCCCACCTTTGACGGACGAACGTGGCATCACGGCGACTACAGCCAAGGAAAAAGCAAACATGCTCGCCAAAATGTTTTCATCGCACTCTACCTTAGACGTCCCCCAAGGCAAGACTCTCCCCACCATACCGAACATCAACACTATCATGGCAGAAGTCAAGTTTTCTCACCGTGATATTCGCAAAATCCTTAAAGAACTAGATACGCAAAAGGCATCAGGACCGGACGGAGTACCTGCCATCGTGTTAAAGAACTGCGCCAACGAACTAACACCCGTTTTTTCCAGGCTTTTTTCTCTGTCTTATAGAAAAGGGATTTACCCATCTTCTTGGAAAGTCGCTCGAGTGCAACCTGTTCCAAAAAAAGGCAAGAAAACCATGCCCTCAAACTATCGTCCAATTGCCTTGCTTCCAATAATCTCCAAAGTTATGGAACGTGTAGTCAATCAGCAACTACTCAAGTATCTCGAGAACAACAAAATAATCAGCGATAATCAATACGGCTTTCGCAAAGAGAGATCGACAGGAGATATATTGGCCTATGTCACTCATATATGGAGTAGGGCAATTGAGAACTATGGAGAGTCTCGAGCGATTGCGTTGGATATTTCAAAGGCATTCGACAGAGTTTGGCATGACGGACTGCTCAACAAACTACCGTCCTTCGGACTGCCGGCCTCTCTCTGCAGCTGGCTTGCCAGTTTCCTTAAGAGCCGATCTCTGCACGTTGCAGTCGATGGACACATCTCGGACACATTCACCATCAACGCGGGCGTGCCTCAGGGTGCAATACTTTCACCAACTCTGTTCCTCATCTATATTAATGACCTGCTGACCGAAACAAATAATCCTGTTTACAGTTTTGCAGATGACAGTACCCTTGTCTCCCACTTTAGATCGGAAAAACCCTTGTCAGCGACTGAGACTCATCACCGCAGACAGGAGCAGATTACGGCAATAAATCAAGACCTGGAGAAAGTTCAAACTTGGGGCGACCGAAATTTGGTCCAGTTCAATGCAGCAAAGACCCAAGCAGCAACGTTTACCAAGAGGGCCAATACAGCGGGCCCTGACATCGTTATGGCAGGATCGACCATTCCTTCATCCTCGTCAATCGGACTGCTGGGTGTCTCGGTCAACAGCAATATGTCCTGGCATGACCACGTTGCTAACATCGCAAAATCAGCCTCCCAGAAGCTTGGTGCGCTATTTCGCAACAAAAAACTCTATACACCGCAGCAGTTGCTCTTGCTCTACAAAGCGCAAATAAGACCGTGCTTAGAATATTGCTCACATATCTGGGGTGCCGCACCAAAGCACACCCTAAAGCTGCTGGATTCCATTCAGAAGAGAGCTGTGCGTCTCGTCGGCGACCCGGAGTTGACCCGGAATCTAGATCGTCTGGAACACCGCAGACATGTAGCCGAGATATCTCTGTTTTACAGATACTATCACGGCAGATGTTCCCAGGATTTGGTCCACCTCATCCCGCCCCTGGCAGCTCCTATCAGACAGTCACGACAGACGGCAAGAGCGCACCAGTTCGTCGTACAACTGGAAACACCTAGAACATCGCTTTACAAGAACTCCTTTGTCTGGCGCACTGCATCACTGTGGAACTCACTCCCAGGACATCTGTTTCCCACTAATTACAACTTACAAATATTCAAGAGCCGTATCAATCAACATCTTCGCACACACACCGCTCGTCGAGCGCCATAGGGTCTACCTTTAGTGTGTGTGCCACTGCCATAAAAAAAAAAAAAAAAAGTTTCAGGTAAGAAAAGGTAAAGGTAAGGCCTGATACTCAAAAAATGGGACCGTTGGAAAAGTCCCACAAAGGTGAAATCAATCAAAACTTCCATCACGACACCAACACTGCTACTTTAATAGCTGATTTGTAAAGAGTGGTGCTCGCGAAATTTCCAGCAATAAAAGGAACTTCCTCTAAAATCCTCACTCCAAGAATTTCGACTCGCCAATTGAAACACGACTCGCATATCACATGCCTAACCCAACACTTTTTCTAATTGATCTCGAAATTAATACATGAGATTTTTGACACACCGAAGCCTATTTTAATTATTTACACAAGCTAGACGAAAAAATAATAATTTGACCCGACATTTATTAAAAAGAACATGCTAGGGACCCTTTCCTAGTTCCCGTGCTGTCAAAATCATCGACACGTCATTCTAGAATTAGTACGCGTTAATATCACTAGAAAAAACCAGGCAAATATCGATTTGAATTTTAGAGAGCAGTTCATCTACCACACGAATAGGTAATCTCATTTGGGCCGACAAACATGAAAGATTGACACTATGGTGAACACAAATTTTAAATGAATTCTTTCATAGTACCGCAACTTCCCGACCGGCAGATTCTTGATATTTCGGTAAATGAATAAACGAACTCGAAAATCTGGTCCGTTACATAACATTGACAAAAGTCACAATATTGATAAATTATTAATTTTTTGTTATAAATAAAATCTTTCGATCTCTATTAGAAACAAGAATAAGCATATTATATTATAAAGTTTTTTCTAGCTGCGTTTGTAATATTCTGTAATGAATTTCCAATTACTCTTAAAAACGGCTGTTAAAATGAATATCTCTAACGTTGCTTCCAAGTTATACAAATTTGACAATTTTTCCTTCTTATGTTATTAATTTTGGCAGTTCTGCTAGATCTGCACTACTCTGTTAATTTTAACTTTGCCAGACAGACTCAATTAGACTAGCAGTTTTATGCGGCTCTTGCTGCAATGACATTCAGACACGTCAAGCTGAATTCTCTAATTCTCCGAGGGCTTGGCGTCGTCGCATTCCGTAATTTCAAGTGGATTAAATTACGCTTATTAAAGCGATTCTTGTTAAACGTGATTATCTCGTTGTATTTTAGAGTGAAACGCTAATGCAATAATATACCGGGCGACAAAATGATTAACTGGCCAAGTTGTTGCTTCTCCATAAGAATAGCAATCGATTCTATATTTTAAAAAGGTATAAAGTCAAGATGCAAGTACTGACTAGTGATGTAGCAACTGTGTTAGATTGCATAGCATACCCTAGGTTCATTCCATGTAATTCCTTGACCAAAGTGGACCTCAATATTATCTCAAATTAACTGAAAACAAAATTGATTGGTCATCTTTTACCAAGCTAGTGATCTAAGGGCAGTTTCTTTAATATCAGCTAGATCCTGCTAATCCAAAAACTAAACCTTGTACAAATAGCAGGAACCAGGCACTCCTTTCACTTCACGTCGCATCGAGAATCGCCATTCTTGCTATGCTTGGTTAGGTTGTAAGTAGTCTTGCTGGCTTAACCAATACTAACCTGGAACCACCTAGGAGTAATACCTGCATCGCATGACAAAGCTAAGCTCATCTTTGAAACAAACCATGCCATGTAAGAAATAAGAGATTGGTTGAATCCAGAAAAAAAAACTGAAGCGGTCCTTCTATTACCCAGAGGAAGCATAGATCCTATTCAATTCAAGATCACGTTATAATAAAACCACAAAAAACATTAAAATAACTAGAAGTATGGCAGAGCGGGAAGGAACTTACATGGGAACCGATAAGAATGCAGCCCGAAATATTCTAATGGATAAATGGCAACAACTATGAGACGATGTAAACACATGGACGAGACTCTAATCTGTAACTAACTGAGGGGGTCAACAGGATAAACAGGGGAATGGACTCCTACCTCACGCAATCACTCTGGAGAGGGCTGTTTTAGATCCTAGGTTAACTTCATGATTCAGTATCGAAATAATACGACATCAGCAAAACACTTCCTCTATTCCCGGTAGGTATTTATAGAAGAACGAGATGAGAGGTTTCAATCAATTTGCCTTTTTTCACTTCCACGGAATTAGAGACCAGAAAAAGTGGTAGTGCCGAGAAGACTGGTCGAAATGAAGAAATAGTCAATGCGAGGAATACTTCTAAGATAATGAACGAGAACTAAGTGTTGTAAAACGACAGAGGAAGCAACAACCAATGAGCAAAAATTAAATGTTTCAACAAATAATAGGAAATATTCCTAAACGAAATAATAAACCTTTAAAAATCCAAATCGGCAGCAACAATTCTGGGAAAATAACCCATTGCTAATATTCAGGGCTACTAATCGAATATTACAAAGGTTATATCATGCCACGTGAAAAGATAAATATGAAGTAGAAATCCCAGATATCAAAGTCCCCAACTGACAGTAAGAAGATGGAGCTACAATATAACCTCTAAATCCACTAAAGCATAAGAAAGGAAAACAAACATTGACGATTGAATGAAAATTAAAGGAAAATATAGGAAAAACCACAAGGAAAATATGTTAGGGATACGCTCTAAATCCCTATGAGAAGAATCAACAATGAGTAATCTACGCAGAGATCAACAAGTCTTGGAAGAAAATAAGCAACAGGTACTAGTTTTTACTATTGAAGATTTAGCGTTAGATATAGATTATTCGCTTATTTTAATTTACTCGTGAATTTGAAATACTTTCAGTTTTGGCAGGGCCGAACATCAGGAGAGAATTAAAGATTTATTCTTGAAAATCTAAATTACAAAAGTAAACGAAATATACGATACGAAAAATATGAAATAAGCAGAGCTCTCTACCTAGGGTTGTGTAACTAAACGCGGCCCGAAGAATACTAATTTTTATTTTTACCATAAGACCGAAAATAGGCTTGCTTGGCGACGTACTCGCCGGTGTGTACTTTCACAGCAAAAAAAATAATGACCATCGAGCGTAGTTCTTGAAATATAACAGCTGGCATGAATTGTAAAGAATCCCAGGAAGGAAACCTTAATAAAAATAAAAAGGACCAAAGAGAATTGGGCCCGATATTGAGGTAAAAACCCACAGCTGGTTAATGGGGACACTAGGTAGAAAACTCTGCGATAACAAAATATGGTCAACTATCTTATAAAAGTAAATTCGAAATGCTTAAATAAAAGCTTGATAAATAATACATATATATAAACTACACATTACGTCGGAGCATTCGCCCACATCACACCCTGCCAGTGATAAGGCTAAGAAAGTCCAGCCTGGAAACCATCAGAAAATCTAACTACTCGGCCTCTCTGGGTGGTTCGTCGCTGTTCAGCAGGAGCAGGATTCACGTCAGCATAGTCGGCTGCAGGCACGTCTGTAGGCGGAGGAGCGGACTGGGTGGCTGGAACGATTGTGTAGCTGTGTTGCAGGGTTTGCAGTGGGGCGGCGACGTCTTCCAAGTCTTCTGAAAACATAAATGCCGGTTTGAGACGTTCTATGCTAACTGTGACGTCACGGCCGTGCATGTGGATTATGAACGTCTTATCGGACCTTTTAAGGACTTTAAAGGGACCATCGTAGAGCTGCTGCAGTGTGGCTTTGGAGGCATCGTGCCGTAGAAACACATAGTTTGAGGTCGCAAGATCCTTGTGCACGAATATTTTCCTGCAACCATGTTGGGTGGCTGGTGTTGGTCGAAGTTCTTGCATGTGTTCTCACAGTTTCTGAATAAACTCAGGTACGCTGCTGTCTGTCTGACGATTTGCGGAGAGAAATTCCCCGGGAAGTCGGATGGTCTGTCCATAGACCATATCCGCAACACTGGACTGGAGGTCTTCTTTCCAAGCACAGCGAATGCCTAAGAGGACTGTCGGTAAGGTGTCGGTCCATCACTGGCTGGGGTGGCACCTGTTAGCGGCCTTGAGTTGACGATGGAATCGCTCTATTATGCCATTTGCTGCAGGATTATATGCCGTGGCGCGCAGGTGAGTTGTCCCTGTCAAGCGGTTCAGGTGCTTGAACAAGTGTGACTCAAATTGACGGCCTTGATCGGTTGTGACTCTTAGAGGCGTGCCAAACCGACATATCCAATTTTTGTAGAAGGCTTCGGCTACAGTTGCAGCTTCTTGGTCCTGCAGGGGAACAGCTTCATGCCAACGAGTAAAGCGGTCAATCATCGTCAGGCAGTAGCGGCACCCATTAACTGTTGGCGTTATCACAATGTCCATGTGTATATGCTGGAACCTTGCTGAAGGTGGCATGAAAGGAACTATGGGTGCAACAGTGTGACGGCTTATCTTTGCTCGCTGACACTCCAGACAAGTTTTAGCCCAAGCTCTGCAGTCTTTCTTGATGGATGGCCACACAAAACGTTGCGTTACCATCTTGACAGTTGCATTGGCTCCGGGGTGAGAAAGGCGGTGGACAGTGTCAAATGCGGCTCTCCTGAATGATTTGGTAATAAACGGTCGAACTGCTGCAGTAGAAACATCGCATAATAATAAGGTATTGATTCCGGGAATCTGCATGCGCTTCAACTGCAGAGAAGAGTTCTCCTGCTGCCATTTCTGGAGTTCGATGTCGTTTTTCTGCGATGTAGCGAGGGCTTTAAAGTCTATAATAAATTCTAGTTCTTCAATGCGCGATAAAGCCTCTGCCACTACATTGTCTTCACCGGAAACGTGCCGAATATCGGTGGAAAATTGGCCAATAAAATCTAAATAGCGCAACTGTCGTGGTGAGTACTGGCTTGCTTTTTGACGAAATGCAAATGTTATACGCTTGTGGTCTGTAAAAATTGTAGATTGTCTTGCTTCTACCATATGACGAAAATGACGAATTGCGAGGTATATTGCCAAAAGTTCGCGATCGTAAGCACTATACTTTCGCTCGGCAGGGCTAAGTTTCTTCGAAGAAAACTTAGGGGCTGTCATGCACCTTCGCTCCACTGTTGTAGCGCGGCACCCACGGAGAATTCCGACGCGTCACAAAAAATGGCGAGAGTCGCGTTGAATTTTGGATGAGCAAGCAAAGCAGCCTGTGCAAGGCTTTCTTTGGTGGCTTCAAGAGCCGCAGATGCCACAGGTGTCCAATTAACAGGTGTTTTACCCTTAACATTGTTTTTTAAAAGTTCGTTTAACGGGGCTTGCGTTACGGCAGCTCTAGGTAAAAATCTGCGATAAAAGTTTATCATACCTAGAAACTGACGATGCTTTTTTGCTGTATCCGGTCGCGGAAATGTCCGAATCGCGTGCACTTTCTCGGGTAACGGGCGAGTACCTGCTTCGGAGACTAGGTAGCCAAGAAAAACCACTTCA
The DNA here is from genome assembly GCA_016904865.1 of Pissodes strobi. Taxonomy (NCBI): domain Eukaryota; kingdom Metazoa; phylum Arthropoda; class Insecta; order Coleoptera; family Curculionidae; genus Pissodes; species Pissodes strobi. The sequence goes on from JAEQML010065989.1 coordinate 7,275, forward strand.
GCTTGACCGAACACGCACTTCGCGGGGTTAATTACGACTCCATATTTCATTAGTCGCTCGAAAAAAACCTTTAAATGACGTAAATGCTCTTCTGGTGATGTCGAGGCGATTAAGATGTCGATATACGCGTAACAAAAATCTAGTCCGTGAAGCACTTCGTCGATAAAACGTTGAAAAGTTTGTGCCGCGTTCCGAAGGCCAAAAGCCATAAATCGATATTCAAACAGCCCGAATGGAGTTATAATCGCGGTTTTCGGAGTGTCTTCTTCGGCTACCGGGATTTGATTATACGCGCGCACTAAATCCACGGTCGAAAATATTGTTTTTCCGCGAAGGCACTGGGAAAAGTCTTCAATGTGCTTAATAGGATAGCAATCAGGGATCGTTCTAGCGTTGAGTCCGCGGTAATCCCCACATGGTCTCCATTCGTCTCCCTTTTTCGGCGCTAGGTGAAGAGGTGCTGCCCAACAGCTTTCGGAGGGTCGTGCGATTCCTAATTTGAGCAGCGTATCAAATTCTTTCCTGGCAACTTGGTATTTAACCGGAGCGAGTCGGCGTGATTTGTGCGAAACTGGTGGTCCAGGGGTGGTCGCGATATGGTGCTTCGTTGCGTGACGGATCGTTTTAGGAGTTTCTTCTGGGCGAGTGATGTCTGGAAACTGCTTTAACAAGTCGTGAAATTGAGACGAGCCCATGACCGTTTTAATGGAAGGTATACTACACTCCGTCACCTCTCCTGGAAAAGTAAGCGTAGTGGTAGAATCGACTAGGCGTCGATTAAGTAGATCCGGAAGTAATCCATAATATGCCAGAAAATCTGCTCCAAGAATGGGTTTTAAAATGTCGGCAACTACAAACCTCCAAGTGAAGTCCCTGCGTAGGCCGAGATCGAGTGTGAAAGTACAGGTACCATAAGTCGTTATGTTAGTTCCATTAACAGCAGAAAGTACATAGGGTGACTTTTCACGCGGTTCTCGAAGTAGGTGATGAGGGTAAACACAGAGATCTGCTCCTGTATCCACTAAAAACTGCACATTGGTTGACTTGTCTCGAACGAGTAAACGGCGGGATTTAAGTAGGCAATGGTCGCTACCCGCGATTAACGATTGCCAGCTTCGTTTTCCGACTCCCACTCACAAGGCTGATTGCAACTTTTAGCAGCTTCACCAAATTTATAATGGTACCAACACATACGGGATTGAGAGCGGAAAGAGTGTCCTGGGGTAGATGGACGCCGAGAACGGGAACCGGAACGCGATCGATTTCGCTCAATGTTCGTTAATCGTGTCTCGATCGAATCAAGGCGCACTATCACTCGTTAAAAGTCTATAGCGAGCCTCTGGATGTCGCCGGAATGGCTGGTGGTCGGAGCACTTGTGGTGGTGATCGATGGACGTGACGATAAAATATCGTAGACGCGATCGTCGGTTTCTGCTGCTTCGGCCAAAGTGTTACTTGTAGAAATAGCAACAGTGGTTTGTATGTCGGTAGGAAGACGACTCTGCCAAATGGTTCGTACCAGTGAATCTGGAATTGCTGTACCCGCTAAGCTTTGAAGTCGTCGAAGGAACTGTGATGGCTTATCGTCGTTCATTTGTTCTTGCTGAAGAAGCTGCTTTGGTTCCTCCTCCTGTGACGTACTTAATCGCTTGATCAAGCCTTCTTTCAGTCGATTGTACGAGTTTGCATCACCTGGTTGCACAATAATGTATCTCACTTCACTACTATATCGGCGGGGTAGTGCCTTTAGTACACTTAGATACCTTTTTGCGTGGTCGTTGATGGATTCAGAGGTGAATTGTAATTCCACCATGGTAAACCAAATTTCCGGGTCTGCCGGGTTGAATTCCGGGAGCGGAGTGGCGGCAGAAATCATTCTAGCCGGTAATTCATCCACGTCATTAGGCATTATCGTAAAACTCGCGTAACTGCCACAAAAATACACAAATAACTCACGAGATCGCGTCGGGGTCACCACTTTAGTGTTAGAGATAGATTATACGCTTATTTTAATTTACTCGTGAATTTGAAATATTTTTAGTTTTGGCAGGGCCGAACATCAGGAGCGAATTAAAGATTTATTCTTGAAAATCTAAATTACAAAAGTAATCGAAATATACGATATCAGCAAAAATATGAAATAAGCAGAGCTCTCTACCTAGGGTTGTGAAACTAAACGCGAACCGAAGAATACTAATTTTTATTTTTACCTAAGACCGAAAATAGGCTTGCTTGGCGATGTACTCGCCGGTGTGTACTCTCCCAGCAAAAAAAATAATGACCATCGAGCGTAGTTCTTGAAATATAACAGCTGGCTTGAATTGTAAAGAATCCCAGGAAGGAAACCTTAATAAAAATAAAAAGGACCAAAGAGAATTGGGCCTGATATTGTGGTAAAAACCCACAGCTGGTTAATGGGGACACTAGGTAGAAATTCTGCGATAACAAAATATGGTCAACTATCTTATAAAAGTAGATTCGAAAAGGTTAAATAAAAGCTTGATAAATAATACATATATATAAACTACGCATTACGTCGGAGCATTCGCCCACAAAGAGAAAGAAAAGCCATATCAGTCTGAGATTAGAAGTGAAATATTCAAACGGAAAATAGTATATAAATTTAACTGATCTAACGAGGATCAAAGGTAGGTTATTAACTCAGTTCCTAAATACAGAACTGCAATTATTGTAATATAACTAAGCAAAGCTAAACTAATAACACAATATCTTATTTTAGTTGTCTGATAAAACTAAGCGAGTCAACAGACCATCCACCAAAATAAACATAGCCACAAAGTGCTGGAGGACACCATAAGAAAAGGGAATACATATTTTGCTTTAATCGTATGCACATATAATTAATTAATATTAATAAATGCTGCAAATGGAAGTCCATTATACTTATTGACAACAAATCAAATATAATATATTAGTGGAAAATAACGAAATTGCAAACTACTTTGCTGACTTTTTTAAGAATGCTCCCTCCGAGATTATTCAAAATATAAAAAAAAAATGAATACATATTCATCAATCGATAATTTAAAAATACCAAATTCTTTATTTCTAAGCCCTATTACGCATAATGAACTACATTCAATTATAAACGTAATTCCAATACATAAAAAAGGCGCCAAAAATAAAGCAGAGAATTATCGGCCTGTAGCATTATCACCGAGTATGAGTAAGATATTTGAATATAGTTTCTTATCTCGCTTGGAATCTTTCATTGATAACAACAAAGTATTGACAAACAATCAGCATGGTTTTAGATGCGGTAAATCGACTAACACCGCGATGTTAGATTTTTGTAGTAAGATGACCGATCGTTTGGAGGATGGTGAGTGCCCTGTGGGGGTTTTTTGCGACCTTAGCAGGGCATTTGATTGTGTTCTCCATGATCGGTTGTTGTATAAGATGGAGGTTTATGGCGTCAGAGGCCCTGCTTTAGAATGGGTTAAATCCTTTTTGAATAATAGGGAACAGCTGGTTGAGGTGAACGGAGCTTTCTCTGGTAGGGTTGATGTGCAGATGGGGGTACCACAGGGTTCTATATTGGGCCCTGTGCTGTTCCTTCTGTACGTAAATGATATTGAGACGTGTTTAAATGCCTCTGTGTCTGCTATTCTCTATGCAGACGATACATCTCTTATTATATCGGATAAGCAAGCTAATATGGTTGAGAATATATGCAATGACACATTGAAACAAATAGATAAGTGGTTCTGTAGTAACTATCTATACTTAAATAATTCTAAAACAAACTATATTAGGTTTCATACAGTGCAAAATAGAGCAAATATTCAGACAAGTCTAAATATAGATGGCCAAAATTTAGAGGAAGTAAAATCTGTGCGTTTCCTGGGTTTACACATTGACAATGTTTTAAATTGGAAAAGTCACTGTTCTGCCTTAAAAGCAAAGCTATCTTCAATATTATATCTTTTTAGAAATCTAAGGGAGGTGCTGGGTCTGGATTCAATGCTGAATGTATATTATGGTGAGGTATATTCTCGGCTAAAATATGGAATTCTTTTTTGGGGAAATAGTACGATGGCGCCGGAAGTATTTGTTTTACAAAAGAAGATTTTAAGATGTATTATGCGAGTCTCTAGTGTAACTTCCTGTAGAGAAATTTTTAAGAAAAATAAGGTTTTACCTTTGAGAGGTATTTACATATTGGAAGCTTGTGTTTACGTATATCAAAACCAACATTTTTTTCTAAAAACCAAGATATTCACCATCATTTCACGCGAAACAAAAGTGATTTATGTATTCCTTTTAAAAAGTTGAATATCAGTAAAAGTTTACCCACAGTTGGGGGCCTTGAGATCTATAACAGACTGCCAAGTGAAATAAAGAATGCTAAATCATTCGCAGTATTTAGAAGGACACTAAAAGATTACCTGGTCGAGATTTGTCCTTATACTTTAGAAGAGTTTAATAGTTTTACCTAGTTTGTTTATTGTAACTATTGTATTTGTTGTTACCTTCAATTTTATGTACTTTATCAATGTAATTTTATGACGGATCCTATACAATTATTATAATATTGTAAAAAAGGAATAAAGAAAAAAAAAAAAAAAATTAATTTATAATTAATTAACCGGAGAGGATAATACTCAATAATTTGTACCACAAAATATAGAACCTTTTGTTGCTAAATGCAGCATATAAAATAAAATGTATAACCTTTTATAGTGGCAAAATCAGACTGTTATATATTTTATAGCTTTGTTTACCTCTTTTCGCTACAAAAATCATGTTTTAGCATTCCATGAATAGGCGAGCTTAGTAAGTTTTTCCTTTTATCTCGGTTAGCCAATTTCTTGCTAATGTTATAGTAATTATCTGATATATTCTTGTATTGCGTCTACCTACTTAAACGCTTCACTCTTACTGTAATTTGCTATAAGGCCTCATGGCAGTATACCGTTTTACATAACTGCATCTTTAGATTTCCGCCTTAATACAGGTCACCGAATTGAGCTCACTTCGATTTTCTCTGTAGATGTTCTCCGACTATATATTTTCTTCACAGGTTAAATCATTGATTTAGTATATTTTTATTAACTCTTTATTTATCCAATGATGTTATCGCTGTCTTGGGATTAATTTAAAATAGTTTATGGTTAGTAAAGTAATTCTTATTTACGGTAATTTGTGATTAACAGTGTTTAGTCAAAACTTTAAGGCTTAGGAATTTAGTTAGAACTATTTCAAAAATAGGAATTGTGCAATATTAATGATATAGGATCTTAGATTAAGACTTAATAATCTGATAATTGGGATGATAATTATTTTAGGGAATCTTCTCATTATTTTAGGTGCGATACCATAACCTCAACTTAAATTGGGATCTAATTAATTGTCCTTTGTGCGGTTATGACTGAGAAAGTATTCAAAACTTTAATTGGGATCCTGATGTTTATTTTGGCAGGATGAAGTCAATGCTAAGTTGAGTTCATACAATTTATTTTCAGATTTCACGATATTCTTATATGGGATATTTTTCTAAATTTTAGTACCCTAATTTAAATGCTCAAAAGTTATTGATATATTCCTAGTAAACAAATTTAGGGGGCCTTCGCCCAACTGTCATCAACTCTACGACCCACACCTATAAATAATAAAATCGCTGAGTGAACTAGGTAAATGGGCCGGGTGTTGAGCAAGTATCTAATCGTGTTATAAATTTTACCGCCACGCAGCGATCACTTTCAAAAAATAAGATTGAGAATTGTAGTAAGAAAAAAGTGTGATTAAGGTGTAAGTAAGTCTCACACAAAAATGTCAACCTTTGAGCACAGTTGTTACTATATCAAAAATTCCACCCAACAGTAGAACAAGCGCTATAATACTCATCCGAAAGAATTCAGAAAGTCGGCGTCGTTTTCATCGCATGAAATAAGCCTGGCACCAAAATGATTAAAATTAATACCGGTATGTAGTATTAAAAAATATAAGCTGAAGATTAAAAGGATGAAGCATCCTCATTTTTCCATTCTGTGAAAAATTTTAGCCTTAATCATTAATGGATTAAATTTGAATTCGATTTTCTACCTCACTTGACTTCCACAGAGTTTATTTTAAAATTCGAGTAGGGAACGGGTAGATGATTTTTAATATTTTATTAACATCAGGGGTAACGCATATTTATATAATCGGTTTTTAACACACATGTTAAATAAAATTTATAGCTGCACAGCTTTATAGCTAGCATTTTCAGTGATTCGTATGTACCTACCATTTTGTTAGTTATTACAACTATAATATCTTTACGTGATTTACTTTCATAATCATAGTCTTTGAGTTCCCTTTATACTTTCTTACATAAACAAAAACCAAGTATTGTTTCATTTTGCAAAATCCCATGTCTTCTAGTATACATTTGCTAGCGCCAAAGAGGGCACCAAGTTAAGTAAGGTAACGTCTCATTTTATGTTTAAATATCCTGGATTTCCCTTAAGTCGTAAGTGGAACAACTTAACCACCCCGATGCTGAAATAGCGTCTCTTCCTGAAACATGTCAATTACTATTCGGTGACATTATGACCCAAGGGTTTAATTCTAGGACGCTGAGTACACGCAGTGTAGGTTTCGGGATATAGCGTTCCCTAGATTCTGGCTTTCTAACGTGAAAGCATTTTTGTTACGTGCTAAAAACTTCATCTCATTTATTTTATACTCCAGCCATAAAGCAGTATTTGGAGGAGAGTTTTAAAATATTTGCGAGATTCGGTTTATGTATGTATATTTGAATGGGTGATTGGAAAAAGGATAACATTCCAGTGAAGCCTGTTTGTGGGAAATCGAAAAAAACTATTTTGCGGCGAAACAGTTAATTTTACAAAAATCATTTCTATTGATCATATGTACACTTTGACAAAGTACATTTAATGTCAAAGTTCGAACGGGTTATACTTATTAGCTAACTAGATATTTGTATTTAAGAGTACAAAAATTTTATCCTTTTTCCACTCAAAATAGAAAAAGTTAACTAAACAAAATAAAAAAGGGCATCTATAAATCACTAGTTTTTATTTAAGAAACAAACACTAAAAAAATAATATTCATATGATTCTCAATCTTCTGGGTCACTGGTCTCTGTGTTTGTTGTGGGATTTGTCAGTATTTCATTATAGAAGGCCTTGTAGTCTTCGGGTATGTAATGCACTATTTTGGAAACATCTTCTAGCTTCTTAGAGTTGATAGGAACTTTTCCATTGTAAGCTTTTGAATTGGGAAGCTCCACATTGTCTTGTTTCTTCATATTAAAAAGACCATAGGTGAAACCATCAATGAATTCAGATGCCTTGATATAACCTTTTATTGCTTGGGTATATGTTAAATGTCTGTATTTGCTTATGGTAAAGGACTGTTTTTTTTCAACATCTTTGACAGTTTTTTTAAAATATAGGGGCCACTAGCCTTTGAAATCAAGTATATCGGTGTTTGTTAGCCGTTTTACTTGGAACTTAGGATTTTTTTTTTTGGAAGACGTAATAATTTCGTTGTATTGATCAGGAGAGTAAATCCTATCGAATTTTTTCAAAGATCGTTTAATAACTGAGAAGTTTCTGTCGCAATGCAAAAAACTATGGCCTCGGATGGGAAAATACTGATGGATTACTTGAAATCTGCCATTCATAGTCAGTGCAGTAAACAACCTGGTTAAAGTGTGGTTGCGGTTTTGTCCTGCGCACGCATCACTAAAGACATGCAGTGTTCTTACTTCTTCAGGTATATGTTGGGTAATGAAGTCCAGAACCGACGTACTGACTTCATTGGGGCCTCGCTGAGCATCTCCCTCTGCGTGTGTGTAGAATACCGATATATCGTTGCCAAGGCTGTGGACATTAAAAATGTAATACCAAAGTTTGCGCAGGTAAAACATTTCCTGAACTGGCATTAAAGGAAGAGGAAGATTTTGCATGTAATCAAATACTATTGCTCCAACGTCATTTCTCTCCTTGCAGGTCTCCTTGATTTCTTGAAGTTTTTTGTAAAATTTAGATGCTCGTCTTTTATGAATCATAAGTTCTGCAACTGCGCATCTTTTCGCTGTTTCATTAAGAGCTGTTGACTTTATTTTTGCATTTAAATCTTCACAGGTCGAGCAAACGTCGACTTGAGGCCTACCAAACCGGTATGCGTAGTTGTCTCGAAAATGTCGCAGATAATATTCATACTGGACGATAGTTTTTAAATCAGGATTTTCATTAGTAAAGAGCTCATACATCTTAGTTACGTTCAAACTTGCATCTAAGTAGGTAGTTAACTTAGAAGAATAATGAGACTCTTTTTTCGGGAATGATTTTATACGGTCATCAATTTTGGCAACAATCGCGACATCGAGTTTATTTGCACGATTTGCATGCCTTCCTCTCATATCAGCTGGGGAAGCTTTAGTTTCAAGAAGCTTAGTTAAGCGTTGTAATACCTTATTGGAGAGAGCATGTAAACTTATATACGCATTGCGGCAAATTTCAACCCTGCACGTACCTTTCATAGCAAAATACTTGAAAGAAGAAGAATATTGTCTAGACTCTGCTGACGCAGGACGATGTCTGGCAACATCGTGCCTTTCTATTAACCCCATTAGGTATGTATCTTTTTCATTTTTTGGTCGTCCATTACAAACGATTTCGATTATTGAACGTTTTTCTTCAGTAGTGAAATCCCCCATACATTTCTTACGACAAGTGCAATTCGGCCCAGTTACTTTAGCATTAACTAGTTTACCTTTATGTGTAACAAACTCTGCTCCTTTTTGTCTTGCTAATTTTTCCCTTTCCTTTTCGTGGAATTCCTTGTTCAGCTTTCGCCTTTTTCCTACGTATTCTCCCTCTGAATCCGTCGAATCCGACATTTCTATACACTAAACTTTTAATTCTAGATTATAAATAACTTTTAAAACCAAATATTCACTTTTCATATACCTGTTGACTCGACGAAGCAGCAAAACAAAGTGAAAAACAGCTGTTCAAGATGCCGACGTTGCAAACAGGCCGCGTATTACAGTGTGTGGAATAACGATAACATTCCAGGAATATTATCCTTTTTCCGCTCAACAACAAAATTATTATCCGGTGGAGCCGGCGATATTATCGTTTTTGCGCTCAGCGGATAGATAATACAGATATTAATAGAATGGCTATCTCACTTTAATTCGCCATATTTTTGGAATATTATCCTTTTTCCAATCACCCATTCATTTTGAGACTGAACAATGAATAGTAAAGTAAATTGGGAAGAAAGAAATATCGAAGCTTAGTGACGTTAAAACAATAGATTTTTACAAACTTGTTATTTAAAGCTTTTTAAATCACTAAATAAATATAAACTCGTTGAAAAAATTGACAGAGTGATTATTGAAATATAAATGTTATCGCATCCAATTAGATCAAAAGAATCTTGCCCGGCAGTTATGTCAGATTCAAAGTTTAGAGGCATGTTGTTTATATGCAGCATAGCAAGCAGCATGACAGCATTTATGATAATCGAGTTATTCTCTAGGCAGCACTGTCATGTTCACCAGGTATATACGTGTAATATATGACTCTGTTTATTTAACTTGTAATGGTTTAGTGTTCTATGAAGGCATTGTTTCCTAATCAATACTCTAAAACATCGATATTGTGCACAATACCTGAGAAAACCCTGTATGTTATTCAGATAAATTTCCATATTGTGAACTACTAAAATACATAAACTACTCAGTAAATATCACCCTGTTCTAAGTTTGAAATTGAACTTGAAACCTATTATGTAAATATTTAAAAGAAATTTAATAAACAATTATAAACCTTAAACGTGCAACGATCAGCAAATTTTATTATATAAATACTCAAGGAAACCATCAGTTCGGCAGACTTTGTCTCTCACCCAAATCAGTTCCTTGCAAGCACACTGTTCAAAAACCATTTGAACATGTTTTGAAATCTAGCAATTTAATTCGTATTATATAAATATTTCACGCCACTGTGTATCGCATTCCAAACAATGCCCTTCAGAAACTCGCGGCTACAGTCTTAGCGCCATCTCTTGTCATAACGTTTATTCATCATCAGTTTAACTAGAAGCAGAACTGCTTCGAACCATACAATCCACTTATTTGAAAACACGAGCTAGGGTCAGCTATAAGCAGAAAAGCATTCGACCAATCACTGTGGTTCCTACAGCGACTACTGGAAACAGTCAATTGAGCGTCCCTAAAATTCCGATCTACAATAGTCGAATTTTATAAAAACTAGTCAGCAGATTTCGACCAGGTGTGTGTTAAAATTCATAAGTTTTATTTAGACAATCGGTGATGTTTAGTTTTTGTATAAATTCTCTATATTTACAATATCTGCCTTCTACAGAGAGGATATTTCAGGAGGGGGGTAAGTTCACGCGCCAAGGGACTAGGACGCGCCCTCATCTTTTTAAATATACTTGTTTCCCGACTTTCTCCCTAGTAAGTCGCGATAGTCCGCGCTCCCCCTTAACAAGTTCCATGGCCGGGTTATGGAAGTTGTTCCATGATTCTCTCACAAGTAAAATGCTATAGTAAGCGTTCCTTGTGGCACTCAGCCATGTAAGTACACTCATTATTTCACAGTCACTCTCTCAAAAGCCGAAAACAAAACGGAGTTTTGGCGCTCGGCCAATATTCTCTCTGCTCTATTATAATATTAAGTTTCCCATAAATGCTATTTCCATTTTCTCGAAGTGTAGCCTACCTATGCGTTCCAGCATAGCATGTTCTATAATCAATTTTGTTGCGTGTATTAAAACCGCATTTCTGCAAAAGCATCCCTGTCATGCTCTCTTCTTAAATTGAAGTTTGCCCTTACACACTCATACAGTGTGATGTTTTCCACTACAATTTACTCTGCAAGGTAAAATAAACTCTCGACGCCATTGCGCCACCACCAGAAGTTATTTATGCATATTACTGCATATTATTTTCAATTCCTCCAACTTGAGTCATTCTCATTTGCAAGAAGTGGAAGTACATTGTATATAGAGCTAAGGAGAGATTTAGTAAGTGTCTTTAAGTGCCTTTCCCTGTGTTTGTAGATAAACTGCTCAACGGTTGAACGTAGCTCGTCAATTGGTGAATATAGTGTATATATATTATTACTGTATATTACTGTATTTCATCTCAGCGTTATCTCAGTTAATCAAGCTCACACTGAGTGGTTCCGTAGGAACTTTAACAAACATATAACTGTGTTTAGCTGCAAGGTCGTATTTATAACCGTTTACTTTATTAGGATTATATAATTGTTTATGCAGTTCTTTAGGCGTTATAAGTATTGTTATTCTGATATTATGTGAAGTCAACAGAAATTATCTACATTCTAGCACCGTCAGAATTTAATACTTTAAAGGTTTATATTTGTTTAGTTACGAGCTTTAAGTTGTTTCAATTAAAATAACATATTAAAATAGTCATATAATGCTAAAAGTTTTTGTTTTATTTTCAAATTCATTTTAGAACTAACCCCTATGGTAATTTATACTACCCATGTGCAGTCTCTGTTTGTTAAGAAAATCGACTGAGATGGAATCTACAACACAGACATGTGCGTGGGGTCCTAACCTGCAACCTTATTCCCTACCTTAGCTTGAGTTTCGCAGCACACATGTGCGTGGATTCAGGTTATTATTCACCTAATAGTAAAGTCAAATCTACGATAAATTTCTCAAAGTTCTAAGAAACATAACTGCAAAGTAGGAAAGTATACTCCAATCAAGAAGACATGCGCACCTTAGTAATCGAGTACAGTGTAAATTTATCAAGTATTTGATCATTAGACATTATTGTTGCTCTTAATTGGGGTGCCTTCTTTAACATCTCTTATCACCTGACGTAGATCGATCCCGAAGCTGAACTACATAACCTGCACGACATCCAAGGCGTTGTGACACGTTATGCTGGTCGTGACAATATTGTAATAAATCGTGTCATATTGTGGCGTTATAATAACTGAGAATACCGTCACATGATAAGAGCATAGAAGTATCATTGCATTTCAAACATCTTCTAGCCAAATGCTAAATATAGGTATTTAAATTTACTACCCTCTTAATACATGCTTTCCAAGTAATACTTTAAAAATGTACTTACAGATTATTAGAGGTTGACAATTTAAAGCCACTTGCTTGTCGGTATGCGAAATTTTGACGTCACAGTCAGCAACGGAATATACTTAATATATGAATAAATTATATTGTGAAAGTAATAATTTAATCCCTTGATATAGTTGAAAATGGAATTTCTAGGTCATGAGTCATTCATAATCTTGTATTGGACTTCTGGATAAGCCAATATCATTGTTTTACAAACATAGTGTTTTTTTCTATTATTTTTTTTGTATTATTGCTAGATTTTGACTTTTGGCACCTTTATTGGCTAAATACATAATAAGAGATTTTCGCAAATAATCAAATTAAATTTTAAATACTTTTATTCAAGAAAATAATTATCATATTGACATTGCTTTGTGCTCTGTTTATTGTCAATTACTTTTGTCAGTCTCTCTTACCTAGTTCTCAGGGCGCGACGTCTCTCTTATCTAGTTCTCAGGACGCGACGGTTCACTATTTAGTGTGTAAAATAAGCTACTGAGTGTGTGATCTTAATCTGCATTTTCTTCATACTTTTTACACCCTTCTTTTAGTAGTTCTTGTTTTTATATAAGGTATACTTCTGCAAATAATATTGTTGAAAAAAAAAATATTTTATTAAAAACTGGTCATATATTAGCATATTAAATATATGGCCCTCCGGCCAAATCGAATTTATAGACATAAGTACAGTACTGTTCATAAAAAAGTCATACACGATTTTTACTATGTAAACCTGCCTTATATGAATTATAATTTCAAAAGAAAGTCATACAAGCAACACATAGAGACATAAGTTTAATAAGAAAACAACCTTACAATCAAATTTTCAAACAAAATATTTATATCAGCAGTAACTAAATTTTAGCAAATATTAGGATTAAATCCAAAAAGTGTAGCATAGCTTAAAGCATAACAAAATAATGGAATTGATAATATCGACTGCTTTTTTTGTCCTAATACTTGGTCATAGCTCCGTTTCTTTCT
>JAEQML010065993.1:0-20381 GCA_016904865.1 Pissodes strobi
AAATTATGTTAATAACAATATGAAAATGTATACACATGTTAGGCCATGAAATATTAATTATCAATGAGATTAGTAGAAATATTTATGCAAATTATGTTAATAGAATATCAAAATATATACATATGTTATACGATCAAATATGAATTATCAATGAGTATAAAATATATAATGGTACAAATTATGTTAATAACAATATTATAAGTTTCATTTTACTGACCTGTAATGACATATTGCAACACAGAAGCAAAACAATTCACCAAAATAAACCGTACACCCCGCTGGCTTCTCTATTTTTCGTTCTCGAGCAATACCTTTCGGATCTCCTCCAAAAAACCTCGCAAAAACTCGACTTCAATTTATGACTTGATTTTATCTTTTACATGTATAAGGGGTGTCTCAAAATATACACATATATAGGGTGTCTCAAAAATTAATGTATCAGGTCTAATGAAATAGTATTTTAAAGATGTGGGTTATCTCAAACCTTAAATTTTTTCTCACAAGAACTTGATAAATATAACTTAGTTAATTTTATCAAAACTGCAATATCGAGCAGTATGTTCGATGAAATAGCGACCGCCCCGTTCTAGGGGGCGGAGCTAATAATCATGTATATATAGTGTACATATAAATGTTGTGTTGTCATTCTTAAGCAGAGTTTTTCGATGTGCTGTTTCCCTGTCAACCTCTCTCACTATCATACGACTTTAAAATTAGAAAACATAACAAACATCCATCGGTAACTTTTAATTCAATACAGTTGAAGGGCCAACCCAAGTAACTTGAATACAAAATCGAAATTGAGTGCTTGTGTTTACTTGGTGTACTGTTCCGTAAGGAGTTGTGTCGCGGAGCAGGAGCATATGATAACTAGTTTCTAGACCTAGCTTTAGGAGCTCTGTGAACAATAGACATCAAAGTATTCATAATATTCAAACATATAATGTAAATTGATCAAATAAATGCTATTACTTACTACTACTTGAAAGATTGGTTAAAAAATGCTTATATCTTTTCTCTCTAAATATAAAATACTTACTACCCATCAATTTGGATTTTTAAGTTACAAATGCCAAATGATGCTATGTTTTCCCTCTTTAATCGTGTATACAATGCAAAAAATGCACAATTATCTGCCATTTGAAATGAAGTCAAAAACATCTTTTCCCGCATTTCGCAGAGCTCTGAGATCATGGAGAGAGCGTTATACGCAGTAAACGACTTTTTTATTAATACTTAATTTTGAGCATCTTACACACTGGTTTAATGTTTCATGTTTGGTTTTTAGCGTTTAGGATTTGATGTTTAAATAGTTAAATATTTTGATATTTAATATTTTATAAAATTTTTGGCCAGGCACAATTTGCACAATTGTATAAAGTTTTCTATATTTAGGTTTTTTTCTTTTTCTTTTCATTGTAATTAGGTTTCTATTTGTGTTTTTATATGTTTTGTACTCTAGGTTTGTCTACAAATTGTAAAATTTTTTGACAATAAAGCATCTTATTATTATTATATTATTACTGGCAGGGATGCCGAGGACTTCCGGAACAGTAGCCCTTATATTCGTTCGAATGGAATAGTTTCAAGAAGACTGCAATGTTTTTGGGAATAGTACCGAACGTCTTTTTAAAAAGGTAATTAGCAGAATATATTTGCTATTATCAATATTTTTTTCATTGAGATCATAGGTATCATTGAATATTTACTCCACAACGTAAGATTTTTGATTTTCGAGTAACTCCATAATATACGTCTTCTCAATGGTAATATCCTTCACCTTCTTTTGGTTACACAATTGCTCGAACAGATCGAAGGTTTTTTCGTGTATACTTTTTAATTTTTCCGGGAGAAGTGACTTTACCATCATTTTTGCTAAATCTTCAATACCTTTTAAACTAGCTCATTTTATAGCAAAAGGATGTTTCAAAACCATGCAAATGTCAAAACATGCCTCAAGATAATAAACAGTTACCAGAAACAATTATTCAAATAACGGACTTAGTAACGAAAAGCAATTGCATTTCAAAATGGCCTTCAAAATGTTTCATTCAATTGACACCACAAGATAAAGTTTTGTATGCTATTCGGATCATTATGATACACGCTGTATTATTAGCCTCGGCTAACACCTAGTCTGAAAATGTTCCCGGCTAATATACCAATGATCGTTATTTCGATGCTTATTACTTAAATAATTATTATGCATTTGGAACCGTGAACCTTTGGCTGCCCTAGAGGTTATATCCCTGCTATTATTAATAAAATTAGGTTTTGAGTCAAATGTTACTCCAGGATGCCGCATTTCTCACATACAACCTGTTACTGTCTATTTTGGAGTTAGGGCAGCCAAATGTCTACGTTTTCTTTGAATAATTGTGGATTGGGTTGGTAGCCAAACACTAAGGACTAAAGTGTCTCATAGATTACATATCAGCTTTGCACCTTTTGGGTGAATTGAACAAAAAATTGTACTTATGCAAGAACAAATAAAATTAAAGGCTATTCCCTACATACGATTTTTAGAGAGGTATCTCTGCTGGTGAACAGATGAGAACCAAAAACTATTGAAATTGAGCTGACAGTACAGCTGAGAAAGTTCTTTCCAGAGGTGGCGTATACTATCTTTAGGTGAAAATATCCATATAGTCCTGAAAGTAAAAAGTGATATTCGTGTTACGCAAATAAATGTTTGAAAAGAACTGTCAATAAATTAAATACATATATGCATTGAATTTGGATCATCGGGTGAGAAAATTCTCTTAAATATAGATGTTTTATTTTAAAATCCTTATATTCGTATTGTGGACATTAGTTATGAGGATGATTTGTCTTAGTGAGCGTGTCTTTGTTAATTTCGCTTGATTCCATAATATTGAAATTTTCGAAGAACGATATCTCAGCTTAGACAGGAACGTCAAACTGGTGAGAGCAGTTTCATTAAGGAGAGTGACGCCCACGCTATTCTGAGTTGCCACGGGATGTGGCCAATCAAATCCCATCATCCTCCCCCAGGCTGATGAACACGAAAGTACAAAGTCTGGAGCTGATCAATGACAGTATGTGACAAGCGGTGCTGCATTGCATTAGCAGGCAGGAACGTCAAACTGGTGAGAGCAGTTTGATTACGGGGTGTGACGCCCCCTCATTCCGAGTTGCCATGGGATCTGGCAAATCAAATCCAATCATCCCCCTCCTGACTGAAGAACACCGAAGTACAAAGTCTGGAGCTGATCAATGCCAGTATGTGAGAAATGGCGCTGCATTTCATTAGCAGGCAGGAACGTCAAACTGGTGAGAGCAGTTTGATTACGGGGAGTGACGCCCCCGCCATTCCTTGTTATCACGGGATGTGGCCCATCAAATGCCATCATCCTCCCCCAGGCTGGATGTCACCAAAGTACACAGTCTAGAGCTGATCACTGGGGAGTGACCCAACAAACCCCATTCTCACCACCTTCAGATTAGGCACCACCAAAGAAATAAGTCTGAGGCCGATGGAGGCGGCCCTAGTAGATTCATAAGTCTACTCGCATCATCCGGTGAAGGACCACCCCACCAGAACTGGGAGGCGCTAAGTGGTTTCCGCTTCCGCGCTAGTGATTCCGCGTTTCACAGTAGGCATATAACATTCCGGAGGTAAGCTCAGCGGCCATTCAGATCTCAGGGCGCCGGGAGGCCCTGGGAACCCTTCATGCAACGTTTCACAAGCAGCACGGATACCGAACCAATTTAGAATAGATTTCTGCAATATAAGAGGTCTAAATACAAACATTAATTACCCCTTACAGAAACAGAAGTATGTTCTACGACAACAACAGTATCCTGGTTACGACTTACACTCCCGATTTAGACACAACTTGGGAATATGCCTTTTTGTCCGAAGCGACCTTTCATGTCACAGCGAGGAAACACTCGAGCCGAATAACCTTGACGAAATGTGGCTCAAGTTCACTGCCAAGGGATTAACCAAGTTTATATGCTGTCTCTATCGCCCTCCGAGCGATAGAGCCTACCAAAGCTTTTTACGACCGACACTAGCTACCACTTTTGATTCAATACAGGACCCCAATTCAGAAATAATCGTACTGATTCAGAGATTTCAATGCCCAAAACACCAACTGGCTCAAACATCACAACAAGACCGACAACGAAGGTAGAGAAGCTGAAGTATTTGCCATTAGCTGCGGACTTACTCAACTTGTAGATGAAACAACCGGGATCTTAGAGAGAGGTGAATTCGCTGCATTCCTGGATCCTATTCTAACTACAAATCATGACCCTTACACAATTCCAGTTGGTCGGCCATTAGGTACTTCCTACCACAAACTTATTATGTAAGCTGCCACTCCCACAGAAAGACCCACCATTGCCACGTAAAATCTGGCATTACAATAGTGAAAAATGGGATGATCTAAGAGAGTGATACCCGTTCGCCTGGAAACGCCTAGAACGTTGCTTTACAAGGACCCCTATGTCTGGCGCACTACATTACTGTGGAACTCACTCCCAGGACATCTGTTTCCCCCTAATTATAACCTACAACCATTCAAGAACCGTATCAATAAACATCTTCGCGCACACACCGCTCGTCGAGTGGCATAGGATTTCGCTTTAGGGTGTGTTCCATTGTCATAAAAAAAGAACGATGTTATTTCATAGTTGTCATAAGGTTACCTAATCTATTCTAGACGATTATTAGGTAACTTCTAAAAACAAAAAAAATATGTATGCTATTTAAAGTTAAAATATCATATACGCTTAAAAAATAAAATCAGCAATATTGAAAATTAACTGAGAATATACATACATAGTAAAGTTAGGTGTCGGACCATACCACCGTGACCTATGTGAAATTGCGGCTCACACCTGGTTTACATTTCCTCTAGCATATTCAACCTCCTGACAGTCCTGACGCAGTTGATTCTATTGTGGCAAGTAGTACATCTCTGCCAAATCCTGCCCTGCCTCTTCTGCCGTGTCAATGAAAAACAGCGAATGTGCATTTTTTTCGATTTTAAATGTTTTGCATTTTTAGCCCCTTTTCCACATAAACTTTATATTTTGCATAATTTTTACTAGCATAGCAATAATTATTATTTTTAAAATAGCGAATATGCTCCTTGATCAACTTTTAAACGCCAAAAACTTAGAAATATTAGCGAATGTTGCAAAAAATTACGAATATGTCAATGAAAAGTGCATATTACTAGGCAAAAAACGCGAATGTTTCAAGAGAACTGCACATTCGCTCTCCTTGATTAGCATTATGACCACTATAGATACCATATTCGCTTCTGTTTGACTTTAATATGCACATTCGCTATTCTTTCTTAGTATTATTCCTCTCCCGCGCATTTCCCGAGAAGCGAATGTATGTAAACTCTTAACGTTCCATTCAACTGTAGCCGACGTTCAGCGCTAATTGCAGAAAACGCCATTACGAAAAATAATTGCTCGTCTTCAAATTACCGTGATCCCCCAACAGAAGAAAATAGTATTGACATATCACCAGATCTATTAAATGTTAAAGAGAAGGATCTGGACCTTTCACTTTTAAATAACTCTTCATTAATTCAAGAAGTGGTAAATCAAGAAGACCTTGCTGATAATTCAGAAATTAATTCTATTTATTCTGCGCCAGAACCTCTGGATTCTGCAGAAGAGTCGGAAAAAGATTTTTTCTTCAAACGTCAGTAAATCCGTCATTACTCGACTGAGTAGGCGGCAGTGAAGTTTCCTTTTTCCTCCGCCGGAGCTTTACTTTTCACTTTTCCGCCGGCGGAGGTAAAAGTGTTATCATAGCAACATAGATACAATACAAACAAACATCAAAATAAGCGTCAACAACTCAAGAGTTATTAAACTAAAATTTGTATTTATCACTCAATGTGTGACTGCATTTCTAAAAATCACTAATTTAGGAACAAATTGGATATTATTTAATCGAACTTACTCAATAACTGCTTATCAATACGGAATTAAAACGCAATCGAAGACGCAATTTTAAAAATATAATTATTGTTGACAGTGTCCACTGACAGCTTTATGTTACATTACTATAGCAACAACCTGAGCCTATTTACCGACACCGCACCGGTCTAAGCCGCCTTGCGAACCCACTTATCTGTAATAATAATTATTATTACTATTAAAAAGAGACTTTTTGCATTAATTTGTCGACATTTGAAGAAAAAACAGCATATTTTATTTGGAGGAAAAGTTACTTTTCATGGCTTGCTCTCTATTACCAGCCTCACTCCGTTCGGCTGTTAAACACGAGCGCGCCATGAAAAGTATTACTTTTCCTCCATATAAAATAATATACTATTGTGCTATTCACCCAGGCCAGCGAAAAAGAAAAAAGTATCTCCATCCGAAAGAGACAACATAAAAAAAGTGAAAAATGCTCAGAAGCATGCAGTAAAGCCGCCTTGCAAGTGTCCTAGACATTGTTCTGAAAAAAACAAATCCAGAAAGAAGATTGGAGATCAATAATAAATATTGGAAAATGGGTGTCGTGGCAAAAAAAACTATTGTTTTCACCATGTGTCAAAAGAAAGTAATCCAAAGAAGAAGATCGTCAAGTAGCAAACAAGAAAACTTCAGAAAAAAACAGTTCTTTTAATTATTTCTTGAAAAGTTGCGAAGGAACACTAATTCAAGTGTGTCAATTTCTTTTTTGGTACCATAGGTTATAAAAAAATTCACAGTCCTTCACAAAGATGCAACCGAGGGGACATTGAAAATGCCGAAGCAGAATGCATCGCTTATTAAATTTGAGATCTGAGAAAACTCATAATTGTGTGGAAATATATAGTTGATAGTAGTTTGGGTAACATCAGGTTAGATTACGTAACACAATGAATAGTTTCTGCGGTAGGATCCTTGTGAAAGCATCGTTGAATAATAATACTAGGGATAATTTAGTACAGTGCTTTTAGATGCTTCAAAATAATTTAATAAGATATTTTTCTCTACATATGTTTCGGCTTGATGAGGTCTTTATCAAGAGTAGTTGAATTCAGTATTCAACTACTCTTAATAAAGGCCTCATCAAGCCAAAATATATGTAGAGAAAAATATCTTATTAAATTATTTTGAAGCATCTAAAAGCAGTGTACTAATTATCCCTAGTATTATTAGATTACGTAAGTTTAGTTTACCAAAATATACCAAATAAAAAATTTATATTACTTCAGTTCTCGTTCTTTTTTACAGTTTGAAATGTTATAATTGTGGTTGTAAAAAGCAAAAGACCATTTCCATTCGATTCGTCTCACATTCCTCGTTCTAACGATATGAAACACGACTAGTCTGTCGTGAGAAACTAAAAGTCACCCTCACCCACCCTTAACACAATCTAATGGAAAAAATTACTTTTAGCAGATTACGCAAGTTTAGTTTACCAAAATATACAACATAAATGCATATTACTTCAAGTTTCGTTCGTTTTTACTATTTATAACATTAGTGGTGGTTGTAAAAACTGCATTCGATTCGTCTCTCAATCCCCTATCTAACGCGGTTAGTTTCACTAAGTATCAACTTATTTTAGTCATTTGAGTCGGTTCCAACACGTTATAATCAATTTTAATAGATTTGGTTAGTTTTGATTAGTCGTCTAATCAATTTTCGGATAGTTTCTCTTAGTCGCAACTTTTTTTGCTTATTTGAGCCGGTTCCGTTACGTTATAATCAATTTTAATAGATTTAGTCACTTTTGGTTAGGCGTCCAATCAACTTTCTGATAGTTTCTCGTAGACTTAACTTATTTTAGTTATTTGAACCGGTTCTGATACGATTTAATTAATTTTAATGGATTTGGTTAATTTGGGTTAGTCGTTCAATCAACTTTCGGTTAGTTTCAGTTAGTCTCAAATTATTTTATTTTCATTCATTTGAGTCGGTTCCGATCCGTTACTATCAACTTTAATAGTTTTGCTTAGTCGTCTAATCAGCTTTCGGTTCATTTCACCTAGTATCAGCTTATTTTAGTCATTTAAACCGGTTACGATACGTTATATTAATTTTTAATAGATTAGATTATTTTTGGTTAGTCGTCGAATCAACTTTCGGTTATTTGCCCTAAGTCTTAACTTATTTTAGTAATTTGACCCGGTTCTGATACGTTATAATCAATTTTAGTATATATGGTTAGTTTTGTTTTGTCGTCTAATTAACTTTCAGTTCATTTCACTTAGTATCAACTTATTTTAGTCATTTGGACCGGTTACGATTCGTTTAAATCAATTTTAATGGATTAGGTTATTTTCGTCGAATCAACTTTCGGCTTGTTTCACTTAGTCTCAACTTATTTTAGTTGTTTGAGTCGATTCGGATGCGTTAAATTAAATTTTAATAGATTTGGTTAGTTTTGGTTAGTCGTCTAATCAACTTTCGGTTAGTTCCACTTATTCTCAACTTATTTCACTTATTTGAGCCTGTTCCGATACGTTATAATCAATTTTCATAGATTTAATTAGTTCTGGTTAGTCGTCCAGTCAACTTTCGGTCAGTTTCCCATAGTCTTAACATATTTTAGTCATTTGAACCGGTTCTGATATGTCAATCAATTTTATGGATTTGGTTAGTTTCACTTAGTCTCAAATTATTTTACTTATTTGAGCCGGTTTCGATATGTTGTAACCAATTTCAATAGATTTGGTTCGTCGTCCCATCAACTATCGGTTCATTTCACTTAGTCTAAAATTATTTTACTTATTTAAACCGGTTTCGATACACTATAATCAATTTTAATATATTTGTTTAGATTTTGTTAGTCGTCCAATCACCATTCGGTTAGTTTCACTTAGTCTCAAATTATTTTAGTCATCTGAACCGGTTCGACGCGTTATAATTAATTTTAATAGATTTGGTTAATTTTGGTTAGTCGTCCAATCAAGTTTCGGTTAGTTTCACTCAATCTCAACTTACTTTAGTCATTTGAACTGGGTACGATACATTATAATCAATTTTATTAGATTTGGTTAATCGTCGAATAAGTTTTCTGTTAGTTTCACTTAATCTCAACTTATTTTACTTATTTGAGCTAGTTCCGATACGCTATAATCAATTTTAATAGATTTGGTTAGTCATGGTTAGTCTGCTAATCAACTTTCTGTTAGATTCACTTAATATTAACTTATTTTAGTCATTTGAACCGGTTACGATAAGTTATAATCAATTTTAATAGATTTGGTTAGTCTTGGTTAATCGTCGAATCAACTTTCGGGTAGTTTGACTTAGTCTCAACTTATTTTAGTCATTTCAATCAGTTGCGATACGTTATAATCAATTTTAATAAATTTGGATAGTATTGGATAATTGTTGAATCAACTTCCAGTTAGTTTCACTTAGTCTCAACTTACTTTACTTATTTGAGCCGGTTCTGATACGTTATAATCAGTTTTAATAGATTTGGTTAGTTTTGGTTAGTCGTCTAATCAACTCTCGGTTAGTTTCACTTAGTCTCAAGGTATTTTAGTTATTT
The DNA here is from genome assembly GCA_016904865.1 of Pissodes strobi. NCBI lineage: Eukaryota > Metazoa > Arthropoda > Insecta > Coleoptera > Curculionidae > Pissodes > Pissodes strobi. The sequence goes on from JAEQML010065993.1 coordinate 9,494, forward strand.
GTGTCGGTTCCGATACGTTATAATCAATTTCAATAGATTTGGTCAGTTGTGGTTAGTCGTCTAATCAATTTTCGGTTAGTTTCTCTTAGTCTCAACTTATTTTACTTATTTGAGTTGGTTCTGATACGTTATAATTAAGTTTAATAAATTTGGTTACTTTTGGTTAGTCGTCTAATCAACTTCCGGTTAGTTTCACTTAGTCTCTATTCATTTTAGTCAGTTCAGTCGGTTTCGATACGTCATAATCAATTTTAATAGATTTGGTTAGATTGGGTTAGTCGTCTAATCAAATTTTAGTTATTTCACTTAGTCTCAACTTATTTCATTTATTTGAGCTGGTTCTGATACTCTATTATCAATTTTAAAAGGTTTGCTTAATTTTGGTTAGTCGTCTAATCAACTTGCGGTTAGTTTCCCGTTCATAGATCTGTGGTTGGTTTCACTTAGTCTCAACCTATTTTAGTAATTTGAGTCGGTTCCGATACCTTATAATCAAGTTTAATAAATTTGGTTAGTTGTCTAATCAAATTCCAGTTAGTTTCACTTAGTCTCAGGTTATTTTACTTACTTGAGCCGGTTCCGATCCGTTATAGTGAGTTTTAATAGATTTGGTTAGTTTTGGTTAGTAGTCTAATCAACTTTCGGTTAGTTTCACTTATTCTCAACTTATTTTAATCATTTGAACTGGTTCCGATACGTTCTACTCAATTTTAATAGATTTGGTGAGTTTTGGTTAGTCGTCCAATCAACTTTCTGCTATTTTCACTTAGTCTTATTTTATTTTCCTTATTTGAGCGGGTTCCGATACGTTATAATCAGTTATGTATAAAACGTGTCATGACGTTCACTAAAATTTTTCGTGTCGTGATGCGACCTTGGAAACTCACTGTCAAGAAACCAAAGTATTCATCTGAACCGGCTCCGATACGTTATAGTCAAATATAATGTTTCTGGTTAGTTTTCGTTAGTCGCCAAATTTCGGTTCGTTTTGGTTAGTTTTATCTTACTTTAATTTGTGTAACCTATTTCGATACATTTTAGCCCGTTTTGGTTACCTTTGATTAGTTTTGGTTAGTCATTCAATCAACTTTCCGATATGTTATAACGAATATTATTGTTTTTTGTTAATTTTGGTTAGTCGCCAAAATTCGATTAATTTGGGTTATTTTTAACTAACTATAATATTTTTAATCTGTTTCGATACGTTTTAGCAATATTTGGTGCTTTTGGTTAGTTTAGGTTAGGTTGGGTTAGATAGTCGTCGTGGGTAGTCGCTTAATCAATATTCAGTTAATTTCAGTTAGTTTTAATTTTAGTCATTTCAAGCGGCGCCGATACATTATAATCGAATTTAATGTTTTTGAGTAGTTTTGGTTAGTCGCCAAAATTCGGTTCGTTTCGGATAATTTTAACTTACTTTAATATTTTTAAACTGTTTCGATACGTTTTAGCCGTTTTTGGAGCTTTTGGTTACTTTCGGTTAGTCATTGAATCACCTTTCGGTTACTTTCAGTTAGTTCCAATTTATTTTAGCAATTTGAACCGGATCCGATAGGTTATAACCAATTTTAATTTGTATGGTTAGTTTTGGTTATTCTCCAAATTTCAGTTACTTTGAGTTAGTTTTAACTTACTTTTATTTTTTTAATTTGTTCCTATTCATTTTAACTCTTTTTGTGCTATTGGTTACTTCTAGTTAGTTTGGGTTAGTCGTTCAATCAACTTTCGGTTAGTTTCAGTTAGCCTTAACTTATTTTTGTCATTTGAACCGATTCCATCCTCAGAAAAAGACTAACACGATCTCTCACGTATATTAGGTGATGTGCCAAATGTAGCATGCACTTTTTCGTGATTTGATACCCCATAATAGGAAAACAAAAACATTTTCAATGTTAATAATAATGGTTCGCTTTTAAAAATATATATCACCGCCACAAGATCGCAGAGGACGACACAATAACAATGTAAAAAAAATTGATCGTGATAGTGTAATATCGCACATTATTCGTTTACACCAAGTATTTCTCACACAGAGAGCATGCTCCGAAAAAGCTATATTTGCCTAGTGATATTACAATCGAAGAGATGCATAAACATTTCATTGACAAATATGGAAAAAATTCGTGTCGTATCAATTTTATAGACAGGCACATGGTATCAAAAAGGCTCAATATATCTTTTACGAAATTGGGTAACGAAGAGTGTGAAAAATGCGCCACATTCAAATTTCATGAAAAAACACATAACTTACAGAATATGGAGGTGGTTGAAAATTGTAATGACTGTATGTAACACCACAAGCACATCAACAGTGCTTCAGAATCTCGTGAAGATTACCGAAAAAATCAACATACTGAACCTTCAGAAGAAGTGTTATGTGTACCTGTAGATTTGCAGAAGATTGTGATGTTACCACGCATAGATATGTATAAGGAAGTGATTTTTTACAGCTCGCCTTATCCATTTCAATGAAGGTTTGGTACCAGTGGGAAAGTTTAAAAAGAATAGACCACCATTCGCTGCATTATGGCATGAAACAGTGTCCGGTCGGATCCGGATCAGCACATATTATGCTTTTTTTACTCTTTATGCTTGAGATTTGAAAACAATTGTCGTCTGGGCCGATAACTGCATGGCTCAGAACAAGAGCTGGTGTTTTTTCACTTTTTTAATCTATATTATTAATTTCGAAGATATCGCTGCACAATCCATTACACTTCGACACTTTGAACCCGGCCATACTTTACTGGCCGCGGATTAATTCCATCACTTGGTGGAAAAGGAACTTAGACGAATATAACGGGTTTTTGATTTTAGAGATTTTTGCAATGTGGTTCAAAACTATTCTAAATCAACCACCTCCATCGTCATAGTCTTGGGATTTAAAGATTTTAAAAAGTGGCTTACCCTTTTGTCGAAATATCAAAGTCAAAAACTTAACAAAGACTCAAACGTAAGGTTAAAAGACTTGAAAGAGGTAACTGTTAAAAGAGGATTTAAAAATATTTTTTATAAAATCGCTCTCAACGGACCTGAAGAGTCTATGATAATTTTGCCAAAAAAAATTTTTAAATCAAACGTTCAGCTTACAGTAAAATTTCTCCTAGTATGAATGCCGACAAAGGCATATCTATGAAAAGAAAAGAGAACAATTTAAAAAAACCTTCTTAAATTAATGCCACCCTATAAAAAGGCATTCTGGATAGACTTAAGTATATCAGAAAGTGAACATACCATTATGAGTAGTGATGAGGATGATATTGACTAGCTACCTAATAATTAATATTAGCTTCTAAGTGCCTAGCAACATTGAACATTTATTTCGCCTTAATAAATAAAATATTTAAATATATCCTTCTTTTACAATCATTTATTTGCGGTAAAATAACACTAATTCAAAATGGTTGTTCTTTATTCAGTAATAATAAATACACAGCTATTCGCGGACACACTATATGCAAAATAGGAATATTTTTAACTAACTCTCTTGAGTTTTGTGGCTCTATTTGTGGACTTTTCCTATTTATCTATTAACATTTTTAGGTATATATTTTGTTTTTATTTTGTTTTGACTTATAGATATAACTTGCATCGAGAAAATCAGTGTAAATTAATAACAACAAAAGCTAAGCAAAAATAAAATAGTAAAAAAATATTAAAAATAAAAAAATAATAATACCAAAAACTAAAAATTAATTCGTTAGGCCCTAGGTACTAGTCATCACACCACTCTCCTCATCAATCTAGGGTATTGATCAGACAAAAAAATAAAATCGTGGGGCGCGTGAAATTTCTATCAATAGTCAACTGCTCATGTCGTTTTAAATGATATTTACATATTTACTCAGGTTACGCTACGCCCCACGATTATATATTTTTGTCTGATTAATGCCCTAGATTGATGTGGAGAGTGGTGTGATGACTAGTACCTAGGACCTAACGAATTATTTTTTAGCTTTTAGTATTATTATTATTTAGTATTAGTATTATTTTCAATAAAACCGTTTAACTTATTACTTATTTTATTTTCAACTTTTTAGTTTTTATTTCGTTACTTAATATTTCTTATTCTATTTAGATTATTTAGTGCCTCATTATTACAAGGTTTCTTTCCTGACAATTTGTTGCAATCTAACTCCTCAATACATAACCCTTCCAAAGACTATTCTTTCATTTGATACCCATTACCCATATTAAAACAAATATGACATTACAAATATTGAAGCAAATATGAAATGTGGCATTTTGTGCCGGCGACCATCTTAGATTTGAAATTTGTCACAGGGTACAGTATTCTACTAGTCAAGCCCTTTCATTTATTACCCATATTGAGGGGGTTGTGAAAAAATATGTAATCCGCCATTTTGTAGCGGCAGCCATCTTGGATTTACAATAACACAGAATGTATTAAATTGCATTACCATCAGAACTAAAGGTGTGTACCAAATATCAGATCAATCTGTCAACAGGAAGTTGGTAAAATTTCAATTACAAAATGTGACCCAAACAAATAAGAAACAGGCCTAGCTAAACAAAACCGTTTAATAAAAATCCCAACAATTAAATATAAACCAGTCCAAAAAAACATACGGGAACACTGCAATTTTGTAACATTCGCTTTTTTTACTACCATGTTGGTCTGAAGCGCTCTGTCTCAACCTAATTAAAAACAGCGAATGTCGCAAATTTGTTACATTCGCTCTTTTTCTTAATATTTATCTTTGCTCTTTTTCTTTGGTACGGTCGTGTTATTTTTAATAAGCACATTCGCTTTTCTTATTTTTGAAATAAGTCAGTTTTTTCAGTGTGTAGAGGCTTAATTTTTTTACAAAATAAAGATTATGCCCTAATAAACCTGCTAGAAAAAGCGGAATGTAAAAAAACAACTCGCAAAAAGTCTTAAAAGAGAAAAATCCAAAAGAATATTTCCAAACGCTGATTTCTCAAAACTATGTAATTGTAACATTCGCTCTTCTTTATTAGCACGGCAGTCTTATAGTTGCAGGTCAAGCACATATTGTATGTGCGTTGCAGGTCTCTCATCGTTCGTGCATAGTCAACTCTCTGCATCCTGTGCCATGCGAAGTTAATACATGCGGTATCTGAGTTTGCAGTGTCCATATACAGATGTACCAGATTTAGAGGTATGCCTGCATAACATCAGTATTCAATCTGTTATTTATTGTTGTGAAGGATATGATATGAAGGTCCCCGGGTGATGCAGTTTTGGAAATCCCAGCCAATGTTGAAATGGTGTCTCCTCTATCCAGATTGTAAGTATGTACCTGTCCGATATACCAAGCACAGATTCAAGTCTCGTGAACTGTGAGTCTGCTCCTCTCCTGGTAATGCGTGTTTAGGTACACTGGTTAGGGTAATCCAGTTATGCTGAATCAATCTAAAGGGAGCTATTTTACAGTTTCATACTGTTTTTGAAGAATATCTGTTGGATTCGAGTGCTTTCACTCCGATTTTGGTCGCGTACCTGATCGGACTGGACTGTGTACCCAGGAAAGTGCACTGCGGATTTTTAATCTCTTTGATTTACGATTCACTGCTTAATTGCTTTATTGTCTGGCTTGCTTCTAACGCTAATAGTTACCAGTAAAGGCCCTAGTGAGCTAAATATTAGCTATTTTCTAGTCGCCGGGGACGGACCCCCGGTCTTTTTAGAGCAAAAAATGGACCAGGATGACGATTGCTCATCCTTAAAGTCTGAAGACAGCCGCTCGACTATACCCAATGACAGGGTAATTGACAAAACCCGCTACATTCATTCAAAGCTTTCGAAAAACACCGAAAATTGCACCGAATGTGCTAAAAGCTACCAAGAACTTTCCAGTATAACTGGTAAAAGCACTGCGATCCTAATCCCGCAGCTTAATAAAGCAATTGACCATCTCAAAGCCCAACACCAACTCAAGCCATCGTCCTCTGTATTAAAAAAGGACATTAAATCTAAAATCGACACTGGCAGGACCCATGTCAAAAAGAGTAAAAAGGAGGATTCGTCTGACATGGAAATTACAAATGAGGAATGCAGAAAGAGACCGGCAAATAGCCCTCTCGAAGCTACAATCGCAAGCGATAAATCCACAGATAATTCTGCGACCCTGATAACTAATAATGAGACTGAACCCTTCAAAACACCCTATAAGACAATAGGGTTGAAGAAGAATATTAAAATAGTCAACCTTGACTTCGGAGGGCCCTCTGTATCCACTAGTAATAGATACGAGGCCCTATCCGACCTTGAAGATGACAGCAGCACCGTGTCAAACCAGAACGCGACAAAAAAAGACTGCCAGCAGGACGAGTGCAAGATTGACAAAGAAGGCACAAATCCCAATTAAAGTCACCGTAAACTGCAAGAAGATATGCAAAGGATGCACATCTCAAAATTTCAAATCAAGTACGCGAAAAACAGTACTATAATCTACTTGGAAAGCGACAAAGATTGGCAGGTCTTCAAGCGTAATTGTGATAACGAGAACATGAAGTACCACTCTTACGCTGAAAAACACCAGAAAACAAGGGCATATGTACTTAGAGGACTAGACGGGGACATCCCTATAGCCGAAATAAAAAGGCAACTACTAGAGGAGTACGATTATAACGCAAAAAACGTCTTTGAAATGAAGAAGACGTATGTGCCCCTCTATCTAGTTGTCCTAGATGCATCCATCACCCTTAGGAAAGTGCAACAAGACATAAGGACCTTAATGAACATCAAGGTCACCTGGGAAAATCGACGCAGCACGAAACCAATCATGCAATGCCGCCGTTGTCAGGGCCATGGACATTCAATGTCATACTGTAAGTGTGATTTCAAATGCTCTAAATGTGCCCAGGGGCATGAAATCACCTCTTGCACCTCAGAAATCATCAAATGTGCTAACTGTGGAGGCCCTCACAGAGCAATAAACCCAGAGTGCCCGGTTTACGTGTTCAAATTAAACCAGCTCCAAAACGCAACTAATAGTAAACCTGCCCCTAAGAAGCTTGTTCCTGCACCCTTGCCCGCCACGCCGGCCTGGCAGGGGCAAGATCGTCTGAACCAAGACCCCAACCCCCACCCCAACCCCAGGAAAAGCGCCCACCCCAACAGCGCCCCCAGGGAAATTATGAGAGCGATTTCCCAAATACTCTAAGAGCCGCTCCCCCGCAGGCTCAAACCGAAACGCAACAAAGCAAGGTAGGCACTCTTACTAGTAACGTAACAGATCAATTTTCGAATTTACATAACGTGGTAAACGAGATTAACTCGCTTGTAAATGTCTCGGAATTGTTCTTTGCATTGGACGAGATTTGTTCAATGCTAAAAGCATGCAACGGCGACAAGGCTCGTGTGATGCAAGGAACAATTCAATTTTTCTCAACTGAAATTTACGAATATAATATATAACTGATGATTTGATTTCCAATGTATGTCATAAATGTTCTATCATGGAATTGTAACGGTATTAGACAGAAAATCGGCGAATTCAAGCATTTTTTGTATAATTCCAACTTTCAGGTTGTTTTTCGGCTCGAAACTTTTTTGCCCCAAGACTTTTTGCTCAAAGTCCGTGGGTATACCGCCGAGCGCTTCGATAGGCGTGCCCGCGGAGGGGGAGTGGCCTGTCTGGTGCATAGGTCGCTGAGATATAAAAGGAAAAATCGTATCGACTCTCGCATTGAACATGTAGCCATCGAGTTAGACGGTGGCCTATGCATCAGCGGCGGCTACGCTCCACCGGCCTTGCGCCTCACGCAAGATGACTTCGCTGCATTCTTTACCCCCGGCAAGAAGTCACTACTCATTGGCGATTTCAACGCCAAACACGTTGAGTTCAACGATGCCAGCACTACGCATAAAGGCACCGTTCTTCGAAACTTTCTAGAAAACAACCTGGAAATCCTATACCACAGAACAAGATATCCCACCTTCCACAGTGGAAATACGTCTTCGTACCTGGATGTAGCGATGACCCGAGGGATGGCAGGAGTAGCGTCGCCTAAGGTTGTCTGCAACTTTAACTCGGATCACTTGCCAATTAAGATGAGCCTAGCTAACACTAGGCGGTCGGAAGCCTATGGGAAATTTATTTCCTATAAAAATCTTGATTGGCGGGTGTTTCGACAGAGGCTGAACAATGCAACTGTCATCCCAAGGCAAATCGAAACCATCCAGGAACTAGAGACAGAAGTTGACACTTTAACCCGCAACATCCAGCACGTCAGAGACGCCTTATGTCCGGTAGTCAGGAGGAAACCATTCGTGGAAACTCTTCCTGACGATATCCTAAACCTAATCAGTTACCGGAATCGAATTCGTCGCAGATGGCAGAGGAATCGCGCCGCAATCGACAGAGTGAGGCTCAACGCCCTGACGGACCAGATAAGGGTGAATATCCGTAATCACAGAGAAGCGAAATGGATGAAGTTCGTGAACGAGCTCGGCATCGATTATATCGACGAATATATCGATAGAATGGCGTGTAAGTTCTACACTACTGGAATACGGGGCTCGCCGAGAACTGCCCATATTGCAGACTTAAGATGCGATGCGGCCATTAGGCCTAAGCATGGCCCCATACACCGCAGAACCACTATATACTTCCTGGAACAGCGGCCACCGGAATAATTGACTTTCCTGTCTTCCCACATTTCCCTAAAACCACCCCTATCCACCCCTTTTGCGCCCCTCGGCGTTGTCGATAAACTGACAAATATCAGGAGCGCACAAGTTGCAGATTTCAGCTCCGACACGGCTGCCCAAGGCAGGCTCCCCTCCACTACACCGAAAAGTGTGGTGGGCGGGGCTTGTTAAGGGACCTGGCCGAACTATAAAAGCTCACCTTTTCGACTGAATCAAATCAGTCTAAACGCTGCTTCCAAGTCGCCTCCATGCTCCCCTGTTCCGGCAGGCGAAGTATGGCATCACGAGCCGGGACTATGTCTAATGCTATGTTACAATTTCTCACCTCACCGAAGCTAGCTAGCTTGCTACTAGCCTCCCATCTTTTACCATATGTGTATGAATGTTGTGCATGTCCTGTGTTTGTAGTGTGACCAAAGAATCGTAAAATGGGGTTTTTCCTATTGTTTTCTCCATGTAACTACCCCTCACTATCCCACCCCCTGGAAAACAAGTCATCAGTTCTATTGTCATCCGTGTTGTAATGTCTAACCGTAAAACATCTGAAAGGCACAGCGCCTAAGTAGATCAGTTACGTTACTTGAAATAGTGCCGAACTACAAGCTGAAACACAGCTTGGACATCACATCGGTCCATTTTCATTGAGTGAGCATGCCGGAGGGATTCTGAGACGCCTTTAGGGCGATCGCTGCCTACTGGCGCGTGTTCATTATATGTTAAATTAAGCTGTGTATTGTAAATTAGGCGTATGTAATCATTGTAATTACCTCTAATAAATGTTGTTGCTTGCTTGCTGAGTGCTTTCAGAGCTGCTTGCCGAATTGAATATATTTTGATTGGCCTCGTGTGAGGTCGCAGTTCTTTCGACTCCTTCACATAAAGTTAAATGGCATATGTTTCCGCTTGAAATATAATAACATTAGTGCCTAAACTGGCCGAAAAAATAGTTTATGGTGATTTACTCTATATTTCAGCTCCGACCCTTATTACTGGGTTTGAAGCCATCTGTAAAGCAACACTTGTTTGCCCGTAGCAGTTCAGTTTAATTTTGAATTCATTCCTCTCTTTCAGGAATGAGTATAGTCCAGAACCGCCTGGGACATTTTTGTCCAAGGATATTTATTTTGTCCCCCAGCAGTTTATTTTGCGTTATGCAGCATGAGAGTGGTGTAATCAGCCACTTTTTGTACATACAAAATTACATAATACTTCTAGGAAATAAATAAGGACTATTCCAGTAGTATATTTAAAACTACCTATATGTTTTTTAGTCGGTTCTGGAATGCAACTTGAAACGCGGATAGCTGCGATATTGTTTTGTTAAATACTGTTTTTTGCTCTGCCTTAACAGTTGATGCTTTATAATATCACGGTTGGTCACTTTGAATTTAACCACCAGTAAGTACCAAATATCCGACCTCATGTTGTCACTTGTCACCTGAATAGAAACTTTTCTCCAAAACATTTGAATACCTTAATTATATTCTCTCTAGCTTCAATTTTACAGCCGGAAAACTTTCTAATGAAAAAGTTCTTTTCACTTTGAACGTCGGAAGTATTACTGAGCGTTTAATAGAGCTCAGCTTTAGTTTACTACTCCCTTTTGAAAACTTAATTTAAGTTCAGCAGAAAGAAGCATTTATCAGTAAGTGATACCTTCCCGTTGTTGACACATTGCATTTATCCTAATTGAAAATAAATCTAAAGAAACAGGTAGGTTGTTTTATGTGCCGCCTATTTTGTGAGATTGATAAAATGGCTAAATCAAACTTATTAGGCATGTAATCAATTTGAAAGAGGAAATTTATTTATTTAATAATATAGACGTTGAACTGGTCCAAAAATAAATTTTAACACTTCATCAATTGAATCATGTTTTTTAGAAATATTCAGATAGTAAAATTTTTATTGCTAAAGGCATCATTATTAAAAAGTTTTATGCGCAGTTTCCAGGGTCTCTCTGACATCTTCTCAACAGCCCATAATTGTCCCCATGGGATGCAAATGTACCCAGGTTTTTTTTCACATCTGGTAGATTTTCTATGAGGTAAATGGATGAGACAATTAACATCCCAATGGTCTTAAATGATTTCTTATGTTAAGGAAATGCAGAAAAGTATGCCATCCTCCACGCAAGCAAAGAAATATTGTCCACCAGACCTTGAAGCGAGCAACGATTCTTTGCCAATTTGTATGTCACAGTTGAGTATCCCATTCCAGCGGTGAATTACTCTAAACACCTAGGAA
>MU194125.1:0-13929 GCA_016904865.1 Pissodes strobi
TCTAATAGCGTTAAACAGGGGAACGGAACCAACTTTCGTGAGAAGGAGCACAAACTCTCACATAGACATCACATTCGCAACAGAAAAACTAATGAGAAAATTATGAAACTGGTCAATCCTAGAAAACGAGCCAATGTCTCCTCACAAACATATTTTAATAGAGCTAAACACGCAAAGGAGGAAACAATATACCCCTAGGGGAAAAACAATCATAAATGAACGCAAGTTCTGCGAAGTCCTCGAAGAAAAAATTGCAACTGATGGCCTAAGAGAAAGAGACGCAGAAGGTATGACTTCGTTGGCAAAGATATGCTGCAGGGAAGCAGAAGTTCGTACGGGATCACACAGACGAAACAACATTCCATACTGGTGGACCACAACAATAAGTGAAAAGCGGCAGTCTTGCTTAGCAACAAGAAGAATGCTCACTAGGCAAAGGGCCAGAGGCGAGGATACTAATGGACTGTGGGAAGATTACAGACGGAGGAGGAAAGAGCTGGCAAAGGAAATAGAGAACGAAAAAAGGCTAGCATGGAAGAAAATTTGCGATGATCTTAACAACGACATCTGGGGCGAGTGCTACAAAATCGCTATGAGACAACTGAAACTTAGCGGCCCGACATGCTCACTTTCTCAGGAAAAAAAGCAGCGGGTGATAAGCACCTTGTTCCCAACCCATTACGGGGGTCTGCCAGCCCATAGACCAAACAGATCGGCTTTTATCCCATTTACTACAGAAGAAATAACAGAAGCAGCAGGGAAACTTAAGGAAGGCAAATCTCCAGGCCCAGATGGAGTACCCCCAGAGGCAGTCAAACTTATGGCAATAATATGTCCTCAACTGATAAGAGACTCACTGAATGCCATGCTTTTGAGACAAGAATTCCCTGACGCCTGGAAAGAGTCAAGACTTGTGCTGATCCAAAAGACGGGGATGCAGTCGCCAAACTCTACGAGCACTTGCTCAAGAAAAGACTGGAGATTGAGATCGAGGAAAAGGGAGGACTGTCACAGTTCCACTACGGATTCAGGAAGGGGAGGTCAACGATCCAGGCAATCGAGGAGGTAGTGAGAATAGCTGAGAATACCAAATACAGAGGTCCGGGCGAGAGATGGTGCGTCTTGGTCCCGCTGGATGTTAAAAACGCCTTCAACTCCGCATCTTCGGCGGGTATAATGAGGCAACTAGATAGCAGACACATCTCCGACTGCATTAGGAATACTATAAGGGACTATCTAACCAATAGATATATCATAGCAGACAAAGGCCAAAAGGTCAAATTATCGGCGGGAATCCCACAAGGGTCGGTGCTGGGGCCACTACTGTGGAACCTGATCTACGATCCAGTCTTGCACCTGACAAGGACAGATGGTGTCAACATGGTAGGTTTCGCGGATGACCTGGCAGTGGTCATCTCTGCGGAAAATCACAAATCGCTCATGAGCGTAACCAACAAAACCCTGGAGAGTGTAAAGAAATGGATGGGTAGCAACCATTTATCTCTCGCACCGGATAAAACGGAAGCCGTCATTCTGTGCGGCAAAAGGAAGAATGACATGATTCACTTCAACTTGTCCAATGTGACTATCAGACCGAGCAAATCAATAAGATATCTGGGAGTATGGATCGGCGAGAATTTAAATTTCAGAGACCACGTCGAAATCGTCACAAGGAAAGCAGAAGAAAAACTCGGAACACTGTCGCGCATATTGCCAAACATTGAAGGGCTAACGAGCTACAAGCGGCAAATGCTATACGGCGCCGGCCAATCCACGATCCTCTATGGGGCGCCTATATGGGGAGAAATAACAAGGATCGAAAAATACAAGAAACTAACCCAAACTAACTCAAGGTAGCTAGCGGATCCAGAACAATATCCTACGAGGCCATCCATGTGATAACAGGAATACCGTCAATAGATCTGATAATAGAGGAGAGGAAACACCTTCATAGCACGGGAGAGGGATATCTAACAGAAGTCCAGAGATTGGCGAGGCAGGATACTATAGCTAAGTGGCAGACTAGATGGGCGTCCAACACCACCAAGGGGCAATGGACAAAAAAGCTAATACCCAATATAGCACAATGGATCAACTGCAAACACAGGCGATTAAACTATTACATGACGCAAGCCCTAACAGGGCACGGATCTTTCAGACATTACACCAGCAGAATTGGGAAAACGGACATCAATTGCAAACATTGCGGCGACACGGACATCGCGGAACACGCTTTGTTCCACTGTCCGAGGTGGGAGAGGACTAGAACGGAAACTAAATTAGCTCTAGACATAAACTTCGAACCTACCAATCTAATAGGCCATATGATGTCGACTAGTAGGAAGTGGATTATCGGAGCAAGCTATGTGGAGAACATTATGAAGGACAAGGAGAAGGAGGAAAGACAAGAGCAGGGGTAATCAGATCGGTACGATGAAAGCAAGCGAGACAGTCTGCCTTTGACGGTATATCCACGTGAACAGTTCCAAAGGCAGTCTCTCAAACAAAGGGGGAAGGGTTTTAGTCGGTCGGAGATTACTAGAATGGAACTCCAACCCGACACTACCCCGTCGCCAGAACATCAGGCGGGGCGTCTGGAGACAGATTTCCTAATCCCCTCAAACAAAAAAAAAAAGTTTGGGTAGTTAGATCTACAACCGCTGCGATCGAAAAAGTCCTTACATACGGAAATGAAACCAGACTTCGAAGGGATGGCGTAAATGGCGAAAGATAGTGTGTGCTGGTAGCATTAGATATCCGCAACGCTTTCAACAGTGCGTCATGGAACCTGATTGCCCGGGAAATGAGGAAAAGACGTTTTTCACCGTACCTAATAAATATTATCCAAAGCTATCTTACGAAACGCCAAATTAAATTCAATGGAAAGGACAAGAAGCTTCTCACAATCGGAATTCCTCAGGGTTCAGTTCTGGGGCCTACCCTATGGGACTTGTTTTACGATTCGGTACTTCACCTTGACCTTGGAAATCAAACTAAGACAGTTGCCTTTGCCGATGATCTTGAAATTGTAATAAGTGCCAGAACAAAGAGAGAGTTAATAGAAAGAACAAACTCCGCTGTTAAAGTGATCGAGAATTGGATGAGGCGAAACGAACTGGAGCTAGCCCCGGAGAAGACGGAAGCAGTTATTCTTTGTGGGAAGAGAGACCGTAGAGAAATTGTTTTTAACATAGGCGGTACAACCCTGACACCATCACCATCCATAAATTACCTGGGGGGTAAAAATCGGGCAGGATATGTACTTCGGACCACATGTGCAAATGGCATGCAAAAAAGCTGAGCTTAAGACTCACGAACTATCAAAACTGATGGCAAATATGGATGGGCCAAAATATGCAAAGCGAAAACTTCTCTATTTGGTCACAGAGTCAACGCTTCTCTATGGATGCACGGTATGGGGGTACATGACCGGCATTAAGAAGTACCAGCAAATGCTGCAAAGCTCGCAAAGAAAATCTCTCCTTCGACTAGCATGCGGGTACCGTACTCTTTCTATTCACGCAATTCAAGTAATTACTGGTATTCCACCGACGGAGTTAACTATAGAAGAAAGAGCTAAGAGAGAACAAGGACGGAATGAGAAGAAACAGTAAGAAATTGGCAACAAAAATGGCAAATGAATGAGACCAATGCACAGTAGACACAACGATTAATTTCAAACATTGAGGCCTGGGTAAGCTGCAATCACCGAACCACAGACTACTTTTTGACACGGCTATTTCGGGACACGGCTCCTTTCGTTCGTATACTTTCCGGATTAAGAAGGTGGTCGATGATAAATGTATATATTGTGATACTCTGTTCCTTTGCGAACGATGGATGGAGCAACGGCAAAATCTTATAGCCACAATTGGTGAGGAAATAGGGGTTGACAATCTAATAATAAAAATGATCGAGACGGAGGCAAATTGGAACATCATACATAAACACATAATAACAATTATGCAGAAAAAAGAGCAGGACGAAAGAATACATTCCCAAGTTACAGAATTAGAATAATAAAACCGTCGACAGAATTGATGTATACCTGCTGGTGATCCCGATTCTGTCTAAGCTAAGATAAGCAACAGACGGTTTTTAGTGGGTAGGACCATCCCTTCTGGGTGGAGGAGTCCCACACTCTCCTCTCCATGGCGGAGATGGAGGTTAGTGCGTAAATGCATTTTCTCCGTCTATAAATTAAAAAAAAAAAGTTTAGGTAGTTTGGGTTAGGTTGGGTTAGTTTGGATTAGTTTGGGTTCGCTTGGGTTAGTTTGGGTTCGCTTGGGTTAGTTTGGGTTAGTTTGTCTCAGTCGGGTCTGGAACACATAATTAAGGAGCGGTTAGAAATCGAGCTTGACGAGAAAAGCCCCCTCTCACAGAACCAATTTGGCTTCCGGAAGGGAAAATCTGCGATACAGATTTCATGGAGCTGGAGAAAGATGGTGCGCGCTCGTTACCTTGGATGTTAAGAACGCATTCAACTCAGCATCCTGGGCCACAATACTGAACGAACTAAACAAAAAAGGAATTTCTACATATCTAATAAACATCATAAGACTACTTTGAAAGCAGACAACTAAACTACGAGACAGCAAGTAGGAAATTAACGGCGGGAATACCACAGGGATCAGTGCTTGGCCCTACCCTCTGGAATATATTATATGACATAATACTAAGACTAACTGACAGAGTGAACATAAAGTCCGTAGGATTCGCGGATGACCTGGCTCTGATTATTATAGCCAAGGACGCCTTACAGCTCATGAGAAGAACAAACAGAGCTTTAAGAAACATAAAACAATGGATGAAAAACAACTACCTAAAATTAGCCCCAGCAAAAACAGAAACGGTCATACTGAATGGTAAAAGGGACAGAAGAAATATCGAATTCGACCTGGACGGAGTCCAAATACTCCCAGCAAAGTCATTAAATTACCTAGGGGTTGAACTTGGAGAAAACATGTATTTCGGACAGCACGTGCAAAAAGCCTCTAAAAAGACTGCTAATAAACTAGTCCCATTAACACGGCTCATGCCAAATATTGGGGGTCCAAGCTATGAAAAGAGACCAGCTTTGTACGGAGTGGTGCAATCTACCCTGTTATATGGCTCCTCCATCTGGGGAGGGATCATCAATATCAAAAAATATAAGCTGCAAAGTACCCAACGAAGAGCACTTCTTAGAGTGGCAAGGGGATACAGGACGATCTCATCGGAGGCGATACAAGTAATTAGCGCAATACCGCCAATTGAACTGATAATTGATGAACGACGGCACCTCGAACAAGTGGAATATCCGCAGAGACAACAAGCCCAAAAAGAGCAAAGAGATGAAACTATAGAGAGGTGGCAGGAGATCTGGAACCAGACAGAAAGCAAGGCACAATGGACAAAGAGGCTAATCCCAAACCTAACGGCCTGGATAAAGTGTAAGCACAGAACGACGGACTATTTTCTGACTCAGGCACTATCTGGACACGGATCCTTTAGAACATACACAAAACGAATAAACAAAACAAATGATTTATGTGTATATTGTGAAGTCGACATAGACACTCCAGAACATACCCTCTTTGTATGCCCGAGATGGCACGTACTTAGGACAAACACAACCCTGGAAAGTGGGGTGGAGGTAAATGCAGATAATATGATAAATGAGATGACTGGGTCGAAGAAAAACTGGAATATTATCTATAGGATGATAAGGGAAATTATGGAAAATAAAGAGAGGGAGGAAAGAGGAAGAATTGAGGTGTAGTAAGCCCAGAAGCGATGTTATACCTGTTAAGGGTGGTTCCGTCTTCTGTGCTGTAGGGGAAGGGTTTTAGTGGGTCGGTACACTCCGGAGTCCCACACTGACTTAAGGCGCCAGAACACCAACGCCTTAAGCCGTGCGAGAGCATTTCCTCATCCCTACGTTAAAAAAAAAAGTCGGGTTACTGTAAGAGCGCTTATTTAATTTTGCATTTTGAAGTTTGGGTTAGCTGGAGTTACGGCATACTCGCGAAGCGTGCTTGTTTAGCTTTGTAATTAATAAGAGGGACTCCGCGACAAATTGTGGCGCCACTATCCCCTCCGACGCTATTAGGTTTTCGAGGGCTAGGAAATTCCCGTTTTCTCCCATCCGCCCAACATGAGCGGATTAAAAGAACTGGCTATGGACAATGGATCTAAGGGGGCGCTCCCCCAACTTTAAATTTCATGATGGGCGACAGCATAGAATTAAACCGTATGGTGCAGGGGGCGTCGGAACCCTCAGCACAGGCCAAGTTCGCTTCGGTGCGGGACGAACTTGGTGACAAAGATACCACACGAAAAGGAAACCCTCCGGTGGACCCCGGGCGGGAGGATGAATCTGCTACTGGGAGGAAGGAGCCCTGTGTAGTGGAGGAGGGAGAACGTGAACTCTTGGAAAGACTTACTGATCCCGAAGACGACGAAGGTCATTAGATAGAAAATTTTTTGAACTGTGGGAGTTGGTTGTAATATTTACACTGTAACTGCTGAACCTCTTATATAATAATTAAATGTGTCAATGTATGCCAAACTACTTTAAAAATAATAATTAAATTAAATCTGTCAATCTAATATGTTCTGAAACAAATCTGAATATTAGTCATACTATCTAAAAAAGCTAACAGGGACTAAAGTTCTAAGCAAATAAAAGTATGTTTGACTGGTAGATTTGTTATTATTTAGTACTCGATTTCTCAACAAAGGTCAATCAACCACACTCGAAAATGTTTTCAATTTATGTTTACACATGTCTGAAATGAATAGCATAAAGAACCAAACTTACCTTTTTGGCTGTGGCTCCAACCTTGCTTTTCTTAGTCCCACGCACTTTCTTCATTCTATTCTTACGTTCTTTCCGTTGTTTACGAGTCTGTTGTTTCTTCTCGTAAAGGCCATGTCTGGCCAATCTGTGTTTGGGTTCAAACTTCTTAGCAAAGTCTAATGTATCATAGATGAGGCCAAATCCAGTGGATTTACCACCTCCAAAGTTGGTTCGGAAACCAAAAACAAAGATAACATCCGGCGTTACCTAAAAAAAAAACATTAATTTCATAAAGGAGTTTATTTTACTACTTACAAGTTAACTGCACAAAATCAATCATGTTAAAAATGTGCACAGCGAAAAAAATCCCGAACGCTTACACGTGTCATTCAACACCAAGACGAAGTCTTTAATGTAGACAATGAAGAGCCAGAGGAGGATGCAGAGAAAAACGAGCATAGCGGGACGTAAATGGGAAAATGGCTCATGACACTTCAAGGAGCAGATATGTGGGTGAATTTTTCTCAAGAGTGATGGTAAAGAGAAAAATGAAGGATGTTTCGTTTGGGGAACAGCTACCAGAACGTAAAAAAGAAATAAAAATGACAGAAACCGAGCAACAATTGAAACAAAACATGGTAGAGTTGAAAGAAAAAGTTGAAGAACTAGTAAAGTTTGGGAAAGACAATCAAAACGTTCACAAAACAGTAAAAAGTTTGGCAGCCACAATAAAATACGTAGTCAATAAAATTGAATGCGACCTTCAAAGTAACACAGACGCAACAAAAGAACGAGAATCGAGGCTTAATGAAGAATTGACCCAACTAGAAACGCAGCTAAAACAAAAACAAAAGAACGAGGCCATCATAGAAATACAAGAAATCAAGAAGAAAATGCACTATTAAAAAAAAAACAAATACTAAATATGGAAAAAACAGAAAGCAGTCAAAAGAAAGAAATAATAACATCGTTAGAGACCATAAACACTGAAATAATAAAGAAAAGCTGGGTCAAGGAGACTTTTACCAAAACCAGCATTCAAGAGGTGGGACAAATTGGCAGAGGGCCAGATCACCTCGTCTTCTTCTGTAAAGAAGGCTTAATCCCGACCAATTAAGTGCAGATCTAGAGGTAGAAATACTTAAAAGATACCCTGAAATATACGAAGCAGAACCTAACAAATGCGAAGGAGGAAGCTTGCAGGTTATTGAAGAAAAGCTTACCCTCAGAAACAAAAAAAAGAAAATCAAAATCCGTTACGGCCCTCTTTGTGAAAAAATGAGTGGCAAGAAAAAGACTTATACATGCTGATCAAAAACGCCCAATCACTCACCACTGAAATGGAAGCCCAGGAGACAACAATAATCTCCCCCAGCAATGCCGATCCATGGATGTTAAGGAAAGTGTGCGAATGTGCATTTAAAAACAGTAACATAAAGGTTGTTATATGGTGTAAGGAGGGAAAGACGCAAAAAAATGCTAAATAACCGCGAGAAAATGTATTAATCATTGATGCAAAGGTGGGAAACACTTATGCAAACATGCTGAGCAAGCTACGGGAAAACGCTAATGAAAGTTCGGTTGCGCAGATAAGAGAGGGGTCAGAAGGAAATATGTTACTAAAAATTAAGGCTACAGAGTCGATAAAGGGAGTGGAAAAAGGAATGAATGAGGTATTAGGAGCAAAGATAAGGAACGCAACACGAGATGGGAATAAAGTTACTTATTTTATAAAGGGTTTGAATATGGTGACAACAAAGGAAGAGGTGCAAGATGCACTCGTACATGAAAAGATTATAAACGAACAGGAAGATAGGAAAGTATCATTAACTCAAAATCCGTATGGGGGACAACTGCTGTAATCATTCTAACCGAATCAAAAGCTGAAGAATTAATGAAGAGATCAAAGATAAGAATAGGCGTGACATATTGCAGAATACAAGAGAGGATAAAAATAGACAGTGTTGGCAGTTTGGGTACGAAGCAAAAGAATGCAAGAACAAAGAAGTCGACATGAGCAACAGATGCTTCCGTTGCGGAGCTGTCGGACACAGAAAGGCAGACTGTAACGAACGAAAAGAGTATTGCCCTTCATGCGACCAGGAAGGGCACCAGATGGCCACAAACAAATGTCCCAATTTCAAAAAAGCTCTAGCCAGTGAGAAAAGGATAAGGAACGAACAGAAAAGAAGAAACAGCTATTATAGCACGATCAGGATGGAGAGCCTAACATTTTATTCGTCTCAGTCTGCAAAATAAAAATCAACATGACGAAGAAACCACTAAGACTTTTACAAACAAACTCTCAAAGAAAGAAGGCTTCACAAGACATGGCGCAAACCATAGCAGCAAAACTAAAGACTAATATAATCTGTTTCCAAGAACCGAGTAAAGAAACACTCAAAGTAGGTCCAAGAGTCTACCCGTCGGACTCAGATGCAAAAAATACTGTGAAAACCAAAGACTAGTCAAACTGTGATAGATTTTATTTCGTTTAACAAAGCCAAAAATTATGTATATGTAGAAACAGAACTTATAATAAGGGATAAATCAAAGAAATCGCTGGTGCTGTGTGGTGATTTCAATGCAAAAAATCAGATATGGGGTGGAAATGTCACCGACCGCAGAGGAAAACTGCTCAACGAAATCACCGCAGCTCTGAACCTAACATGTATCAACGATGGAAAACACCCAACACTAGTTAGGCATAATGACACATTGTATATAGACGTCACCTTTGTGTCTGATGATATAATTCAAAAAGTATATAAATGGGAAATTCTCACCGAAGAAGAAAGCCTTAGTGACCATTTGTTTATTGCCATAGAATTAAATCGTATGGCTGACAAAGAAAAAATTAAACACAATACTGGAAAAGCTCAAAGTTGATTCTAATTTACAAACCAAAAAAGCATGAAGACACAGCAACTAGCTATCGTCCAATCTCACTCCTAGATGTCCTTGGAAAGGTGCTCGAATCAATTATAACAAATAGACTTCATACAGAGCTTGAAAAAGCGGGAGGGCTCAATCTAAATCAATACGGGTTCCGTAAAAATATGTCAACTGTGGATGCTATAAAGAATGTCACATACATAATACAATCAAATAGAAACAATGTCGCAGCTCTAATCTCTGTAGACGTGAAGAATGCTTTCAATTCGGCAGACTGGAATATTATTATCAAACGACTAAACAAGCTTAAGATCCCAACGTACCTAGTGGCGATCGTAACATCGTACTTTTCAAACAGGTTGGTAAATATAGATAAAAACGTCAGTCATACTATAGAGGGAGTAGTTCCACAGGGTCGGTCATGGGCCCCACTCTGTGGAATATATTATACGATGAGGTAATGTCAATTGACAAGCCGTCAAACACAGATATCAACTGTTATGCGGACGATCTGGCTATTATAGTCCGGGCCCCGACAATAGAAGAAAACATTAACAACGGTAACATCACGCTCTACAGAATTAAATCTTGGATGGAGAAGCGCAAATTGGAAGTTGCCCCGGAAAAAACAACATGCGTGGTCTTTGGCTGGAGCTACGTAAATAGAAGGAGAATAACCTACAAATTCAGCAATGCAACAATTAAGCCACAAAAGTGTGTTAAATATCTCGGAGTCATCTTGGATTATAATTTGACATACTCTCCCTATGTGACTAGGGTAACAGAAAAAAAACCAACAAGGTGTTTAAATCAGTTAGTGCACTACTCCCAAACGTCAGCGGTCCAACACATTTCAAAAGAAGAGTTTTAGCCCTTACATTTCAATCAATAACCCTATATGCGGCTCCTATCTGGAATGACGCTCTGAAGAAAAGCATAAACAGGTTAAAGCTGATATCATGCCAGCGAATGGCTGCACTCAGATGCATTAGTGCATATTGCACTGTTTCTGCAGACGCTGCAATCCTACTTGCAGGACTGATACCCATAGAACTAATGGTGGAGGAAAAACATGAAATATACAACATCAGAAAGAATATTGAAAATGCCCAAGACAAAACAATAAGAAAACAAATCAATACAGAACAGTGGGAAATAACAATACAAAAATGGCAACAAAAGTGGCAAGAATCCAATGAAAACTCTAAAGGAAAATGGACCAGGAAATTGATAAAAGGTGTCAAGGAATATGGACAATTGAACTATTACATTACGCAATGTTTAACGGGTCATGGGTGCTTTGGAGCGTACTTGTATAAGTGTCGGAAGAGACAGAGCCCAGAATGCATGTACGGGGATGCAACGGAGGATACGGCCGAGCATATGTTTTCCTATTGCGAGAGATTCAGGGAAATACGAGAAAATGCAGAAATGGAACTGAACATAAGACTTACCACCCGTAATATAATAGATACCATGCTGCTCAGTCCACAGAAATGGAATTTAATAGGGGAGATGATTAAAGCGATGTTCGAAATCAAAGAGAAAGAAGAGAGGCAAATGGGATATTAGACAACGCACTCTCTGTGCTAAAGAAATTGAAAGAAAAGAAGCAAATAAAGAAGAACCAAAAAAGAAAACAGAATTAACTAATAGAAAAAGCAAAGACGAGAAATAGAAAGCTTTTGTCTCGATGTTATATTTCACGCGAAATGGTACCGAGACCAAAGTTGGGAGTCCAAAGAGGTAAGGGTTTTAGTCGGTCGCTGCGGCGGAGTGCGACACTCCCCATGGTCGCCAGAATGGCCAAACACTATCTGAAGTTTAGATGCTACAAATACCAATGACCATGAGGGTGCATAGATAAGCATTTCCCAAACCTCAATAAAAAAGTTTGGATTAGCTTGGGTTAGTTTGCGTTAGCTTGGGTTATTTTGGGTTAGCTTGGGTTCGTTTGGATTAGCTTTGGTTAGTTGGTTAGGTTCCTGGTTAGTAGTGGCCATAATGTGAAGGCCGCGGCTTAAAAACCGCGCGTCCGGAACTAAAGTCACTGCCGCGGACAGGCTCCCCCATGAGCTCACATCTTGTGAGACGGACTTGGCAAGTCCGGGGTCGGACCCCGTAGCTGTCTCTGTGCTGTTTCAACTTGTCTGGATACAGAGTCCAAGTAGAAATAATTCCATCGAAGGAAATAAAATACCTGGGAATAATGATAGGTGAAGACATCAATTGGTCATAAATAAGTATAAAAACATGATTGAGGGAATCCAAAGGAAGGCGCTGCTCCGCATCGCAAACGGATATAGAACTATTTCGACAGAGGCCATACAGGTGCTCACCGGGCTTCCTCCTATTGACCTCATAGTCAGGGAGAGAAACCAAATCGAAAATACAGACAAGGGAGAGGAGGCTCGATCCCAAGCAAGAACAGACACAATTACAAAATGGCAGACAAGATGGGACGAAAATCGAACGAAGACCCAATGGACGAAGAAGCTCATCCCAAATATCGACCTGTGGATCAAATGCTCTCTCTCTCACCGCAAAACAAATTATTTCCTCACACAGGCATTGTCAGGACATGGTTCTTTCAGGGCTTACACCAAAAGACTCTCCAAGACAGACGAATTCTGTATAAACTGTGGCGAAGTGGACACACCTAAACACACCATATTCCATTGCCATAGATGGCACTCTACTAGACTTGGGGACGCTACTCACCAAAAATAACCTAATACAAACGATGACCCAAGACAAAAACAAATGGGATGTAGTAGAGGATATGATACACCAAATAATGGCGAGCAAAGAGAAAGAGGAGAGATCAGCTAGATAAGAAGTACAATAGAGAGCTATGCGACTTGTATTGGTCAGACAGAAATATGACATACCTCGTATTACCAAACTGGGTCTGCAGTGACCTGATGAAGAAGTCCTCAAGGATGGTTCCAGGGAACTGCTGAAGAAATAAGAGTAGGGGAAGGGTTTTAGTGGGTCGGGCAGCCCCTGAGTCACACACACCATGGGGCGTCAGTACACCAAGGCTCCATGATTACATAGAAAGCATTTCCTATTCCCCCAAAAAAAATGTCGGGTCACGGTAAGCGCGCGGAACGCGCTTATTTAATTTTGCAATTTTAAGTTTGGGTTAGCTGGAGTTACGGTAAGCGCGAAGCGCGCTTGTTTAGCTTTGTAATTTGGGTTAGCTTGGGTTAGTTTGGGTAGTTTGGATTAGCTTGGGTTAGTTTGGGTTAGCTTGGGTTAGTTTGTCTCAGTCAGGTTACTGTAAGCGCGAGGAACGCGCTTATTTAATTTTGCAATTTGATAAAAAATATATTGGACAAACATCACAAAATCTAAAAATAGAATTTCTTCATAAGACTTCAAAAAAACATTTCTGCTTTATCTGAACATGCATATATTACTGGTCACATACCAAACTTTAATGAAATTAAAATTCTCCATAAAGAAACAAATTCAAATAAAAGGTTATTTTTAGAAATGGTTGAAATAAATAAAACAAATTCTGTAAATAAGAGAACTGAAATTGATGATTTAAGCTCAATTTATTCTTATATATTATCACTAAATAATCGATAACTTTATACCAATACACCTTGCCATTATTATTAAATTAACATCAAATATCAAGTATTCCTTTAACACCTCGTAAATTATTTATTTTAAAACAAAGTTTTTTTTTATGGCAGTGGCGCACACACACTAAAGGGAGATCCTATGGCGCTCGACAAGCGGTGTGTGTGCGAAGATGTTGATTGACACGGTTCTTGAATATTTCTAGGTAGTAATTAGTGGGAAACAGATGTCCTGGAAGTGAGTTCCACAGTGATGCAGTGCGCCAGACAAAGGAGTTCTGGTAAAGCGATGTTCTAGGTGTTTCTAGTTGTACGACGAACTGGTGAGCTCCTGCCGTCTGTCGGGACTGTCTGACATGAGTTGCCAGGGGCGGGATTATGCGGGCCAAATCCTGGGAACATCTGCCGTGAAAGTATCTGTAAAACAGAGACATCTCGGCCACATGTCTGCGATGTTCCAGACTATCCAGATTCCGGGTCAACTCCGGATCGCCGACGAGACGCACAGCCCTCTTTTGAATGGAATCCAGCAGCTTTAGGGTGTGCTTTGGTGCGGCACCCCAGATATGTGAGCAATATTCTAAGCACGGTCTTATTTGCGCTTTGTACAGCAAGAGCAACTGCTGCGGTGTATAGAGTTTTTTGTTGCGAAATAGC
>JAEQML010065997.1:0-20380 GCA_016904865.1 Pissodes strobi
ATAACAGACGTAAACAAATATGGCGATGCACAATTTTACACAGTTTTCACGCTTGTTTTCACACAAAAAGACGTTTTCCGACTTCACGAACAACACTGACGATGTACTGTAACTATTACAACACGATACATACAAAAAAATTAATTATAAATAAATGCAATAATTCGACATGCAACATGCAACGCAGGAGCACCGAATTAGTTAATATTCGGTGGCAGGAGTACCGCTTACTGCAGCTTATTGCAGCTACGTTCGCTGCAGTTCCCAAACTACCCTAAGAACCTAAAGAACATACACTGCTAAAGCATAAGCGTGACTGTTCCAATGTTCCAGTTTTATTTTACTTATAGTCTTAATAAATTGTTACATCTTTAGTTTAAATAAAATATGTGTTTTTATTGCTCCAGTCAGTTCAGCGCCGTAGAGGCTGTGGTCCTTCGAGTAATTGAATTAAAATTAAATCATACAGTGCACATACAGCTCCATCGGCACAATTATACAATTGTGTCTCCCTCGTGTTTGGGGAAAAAGCCAAGCAGCAATTCATCCCCGATCATTTATTCCTTCGCGTAATTCAATTAAAATGAATTCATACAGTGCACATAAAGCTCCACCGGCACAATTCCTCAATTGTGTCTCCCTCGTGCTTGGGGAAGAAGCCAAGCAGCAATTCATCCCCGATCAATTCTAACTGTTAAAAATACATTACTAACCTAAAGCAAACTACTCGTGTCAATTTTTTTATATGTTTATTCCTACATACTTTAATTACATAAATTTTAGAATACGTTATATACATGGTTAAATAAATATTAAAAAAGTAGATTTGCATATTTTATTTCTTGCCTACCACGGATACCTCTTTTCTCTTTTCATCGACAATTATTTATATTGCACGATTATTGTGTATTAAGCCGGAAAATTTTGAGGGTGCCACGCCCAATTTTTACCCAAAAGTCATTAAAATCGTTAAAAAACAGGGATTCGGCACCGTCTTGAACGGCATGGCATGAATGGTATGTTGAAAAATGAGCCGGTTAAATTCCCCCCCCCCCCATGTCTACGCCCATGACACCAGGATAAAGTGGCACACTACCTTCATTTTAAGTTACGCGCGCCTTCCAGATCCCTCCATATGGTTTTAGCACCGAACGAAGTTGTATTTGTTCGGTGGTTTTTGGTTTGGAGATCAAAACTAAATCGATATCAGTCTATTTTTAACTTTGGCAGTTAATGTTATGTTTACCACCATTTCAAACACTTTCACAGATTACAAAAATTTATATTAATATCGAAAGCTACAATAATTAATTGAATATGTTTTTATAATTTACGAGATAAATAGAATATCAAAGTAACTTTGTGCACTATAGTTAGTGTTCAAAGGTTGTTTTTTTTATTGATTTTTTTGATTAATAAATAAACAAATATTTAATGTCGTTTTAGGATAAAATGGCACAATGGTCAGTAGCATTAAGGATGCCGTTTTAACCATGAATCGTTTCAGATAATCGGACGCTCTGGTCGGTACAAAAGAACACCTGAGTGATAGGGATAGGACTTTGTCATTAGTTACCCGTAAATTTTGCCATTTTTTACTTTTTTAATATGCCATTTTACCCGATAGGCTTGGATTAAATAGAACAATTGAAATTGCGCTAATCATACTTACGCCGTATGTGACGATTAAGGTGTAAGGAATGCTATTTTTTTTTATACAGTTTTGTAGGTACCTGCATATTTGAGAAATATATTTTTGTTTCAGTAAAAAATTATACCCACTTTCCCTATTATAATTTCATGGTTTGTTTTTTTTATAGTTTGTGGTTTCTTTTATTGGCTTAAGCCCAGTGTTTCTGAATAGAACCGCTTTAGTCCCACGTTCATGAGAATAAATTAGCCTTAGCTCAATTATTGGCCCTAAAGTTGCTAAACACCCTTAAAAATACCGGTTATTTTTAAACTGGGTAAGAAGCCATAAGAGCAATGAAAAACGAACCCGACACAATACTATATAGAATCTATATGTATCATTGTTTCAATTGTCATTGTCAACCAAAAGGCGATTGTTATACCACAGTTTTAGGTTTTTGTATCAAAAAGCGAAGATCGGGAGATAGAGGATCACTGAGTTGATTGGTTATATGTTAGTGTATGTCATGTCATTTGGTCTGCTTATCTATTGGGATGAATTATGTAACTATAAAAGCCCAGAAGCTGCGGTTATGCCTGAAGGTATACTGCTTAACTGACATTTAGACCACTTAAATACATAAAAGTGTAATATGTAATTACATATTCATGAATAAATAAAATAAAATGAGTTTGATAAATGAGCTCTTAACCAGTCAACCGCCAAATGAAAACGACAGAAGAGAGAGAGATTTCAGGGTGAATTTAATTAACGATTAAATTTAGGGTAAATGATACAGTCATTGGTCACCTGCTAGATTTTTGCAAATATTAGCTTTTACATGCAAAATGCAACAACGCTATGTCTTAAAATTCATTTCGGCAACACTGCAGTTTCTAACCTAAAAGTTATCCACCATTTACGATTTATTTCATGAAATTATTCGCCATTGTATTCTTCGCGGTTCGCTGTATGAGTGGTTTTTTTTTTCAAAAACAGTGACCACTGGCCCCATTAAGGTAAGCAATTGTGATCAAATAAATTTGTATATTAATACGATATTAAGAGTTCTTACATTATACTAGCATTATTAATATCTTCTAAGTAGATTTCCAAGACCATATTGCACATTTTTACTAATTTTTCTGGTGGCCAACAACTGCAACCGTTTTTTAACAAAATTCAGTTGGCCACCCGGCCAATAACTGATACAATACTTAATTTTAAAGATATAGTAATTGGCCATTAGGCTAAATAGTGAATAAAGTACCCTTTTTGACGCTAGTGCACTGTAGTATTATAATAGCTCTTGGAGAGTAATTTCCAGTCGCCCACCTATTTTTTGACAAGTTAAACATTTGTCAAAAGTGACAAACGAATTTTTTGACTGGAAATTAAGTACCTCCCCTTGGACGGTTTTATGGAGCGTTGGAACAAAGCTAATAAGTAGAACCTATCCACTTTGCAACAATACTAGTGCTGTAAAGTTTCTTTAAATTTAGGTGAGCGTGGTGTATAAAGTGGATTTTACCACTCTAGTGTTGTAGTTATAGTAGGTATGTATATTGTGTAACAAATGCGGAAAATAGCATTTCCCGACTTCCCTAGCGTACATAACTCGTTTCCATTGTTTCATGATTGTATTATTTGGCGTTCGTCTTGTTCACTCATACTCGAATGAAAAGTAGGTACAGTTGAAGCCATTAGAATTCGCACACACTCTTTTAACGACTTTGTAATATGTTAAACTTTATCACTTAATTGTTAAGTCATGTCTAAGTTTGTATTTTGACATATTAATAGCGTAGGTCGAATAGTGTTTGCGAATTTTAATGATTTTCACTGTACCTATCATATAATGTTCCAAAGAGTTTGATGGCAAAAGCTGTTAGGCGGGACCGTGGTATATTTATGGTAATGTAGAATTTCTGTGCATATGCTTTTTTCAGACTTAAAATGCCAAAAGTTACGAGAACCAGGCAGCATGGTAATAATACTCAGAAGCCGATGTCGACAAAGCTTTAAAATCCATTGAAAATGAGATGAGCCAAAGGAAGGCAGCTCAAGTTTTCAACGCTCCCAGAGCTACCTTACAATTTAGAAAGAGTGACAATTTTCACGATAAAACGTCCCTATGACCAAGTCATTTCAATCGAAGAAGAGAGTCGTTTAAAACAATGGATATCTTCAAGCCAGAGCAAAGGGTTTCCACTAACTGTTGATGACCTACAGGAATTAGTTAAAGGATTTTTAGATGCACTTTCCCGTCAAAATCCATTTGTAGATAATCGGCCAGGCAAGGATTGGCACAAGGCATTTCTTCGGCGGAATCCAGAGATACCATTAAGAACACCTGCAGCTGTCACTTCAGCAAGTGCAAATGTATCTAAAAATGATGTCTCTAACTGGTTTGTTGGCATTGCAAACTACTTAAATCGCAAAGGATTTCGTGATATTCTTGACGACCCCCCACGCATTTTTAAGGGGGATGAAACATCTTTTTAGGTTTTAGGCAGTAGAAATGTTTATCACATCGACCATAATCTGAAGGCTAACCTAACTGTAATGTTTACTTTCTCGGCAGCTGGTGACATTACTCCGCAATGATCATTTACCCCTACAAAAGATTGCCGCCTGATATTTCCAAATCAGTAGGTACAGAAAGGTGGATGTAGTGAGACTTGATGGACGAAGAGTGAATGTTTTTACGAATACATAGGCAAAGTATTTTATAAGCACCTTGTCCAAAAGAATACCAAATTCCCCATAATTTTATTTGTTGATCGACATCAAACCCATTTAACGCTTCAAACTAGCGAACTCTGTTCAAAGTTAAAGATAATATTAGTAGCCCTATATCCTAATGCAACGAGAATTATGCAACCCGCAGATGTAGCTGCATTCAAACCCTTAAAAGATAGCTGGAGCAAAACCGTTACACAGTTTAGAAGAGATAATCCAAATCCGATTTTAACCAAAGAAAATTTTGCGCCGTTATTAAAAAGAGCTATAAGTTCATTAAAGGCTATTAAAAATGGTTTTAAGGCGACCGGTTTGTTTCCATGGAATGCTTCAGCAATAGATTTTTCTAAATGCTTGGGGAAAGTGAGCAATAATCAAATTTAACAATCACAAATGAATTTTCTGATGCATCATTATCCTATGACGAGTTTATGAAAACTGTTGGTGAAGAACGTATTGCGACTTTTCAAACCACTGAAAATGCAGAGCCTTTGTATGGTGATGCCAAAATTTTATATATGTTTAAGAGTTTTAATAATAAATCACTGCCACTCGCTGCCGCCAAAGATAACGACGCTCAGGTTTTTAACTTGGGATACATCCCTATTCTAACTGAAGATGAAATTGAATTAATTAATCTTGCCATTTCTTTGCACTCTGCCTCATTATGCATTGATGATATGGAAATAATTGATAAAGCCGTCGAGTTTGTAGAACAATTTGATGAAATCAGTGCTACGGATTTCGATTTAGATCCAAATGGCACAGCAGTTGGTAATATACCGGTGAAAAAGGTAAAACCTAAACTTGTCCCCAAGAAAATCAAGCATAACAAATGAGAAGTTTTTTTAGAAAACGAAAAAAACAGATAAAAAAATTATCTTTTGTGGTTACTTCGTCTGATAGACAGAACGCGGAACAGCAAAAGTTGCTTAAGAAAATGCAGGAAGAACGATTAAAAAGGAAAGAAAACAAAAAAGGATTGAGAAAAAAGAAATAAACGTTCAAAAGAAATGCCAAAAAAATTTAAAGAAAAAATCACTGGTAAAACAAACAATAAAGAATAAAAAAGTAAACCAAATATTAAACCCAAGACCAGTCTTACTCTAGAAAATGATGTAGATGATCAAAATCCATCATGTTCAAAAATGGATAGCACAATTCAGGAAAAAGAAAATTTACTGCTAATTACCAGCGACAATAAGGTAAGCTTAGAGTGTTATGATTTCGACTTAGAAAATGACAAAGAAGACATAAACTTGGATATATCGCAAAGTGACATCGATAATTCTCTTGATCGAGAAGTGCTGCCGAACGATACAAGTTCTGAAGTTCCTAATTCTAACATTTGCTGTAATCAAACCTTAAATATAGAGAAGCCTTTTTCGAATCATAACCCATCACATATCTCCACAACTATATTGAAGAGAAGTTTAAGAGTGCACATACCAAATATTAAAACTACAACTGAAAAATTTGTTGAAGAACCCCAAGATACAAACTTAAATGATGCTAAATTATCCAAATGGTTAGAAAGTGATAGATATAGAAGTCCTTTAAAGAGTTAAGACAGTGCAGAGAAATCACCAGTTCCTATTTTAATACCAAATGAGTCAACGAACGACGCGACGCGACGCAGTGAAAAGAAAACTATTTACAAATGCATCACCCAATCCGGCAAGCAATCAGAAAGTTGTTATTATCTCCTCTATTATAGTGCCCCAAACCTATGATTATTTTTTTCGAAACAAAATATACAACGGATTGTGTTACACATGCGTCAAGTATTAGTGGATTCAAAATTGGAGTCAGATGTCAATTTTGCTTACGTACCTACCACATAGATAGTGTTCAAAAACCGCAGGAAAATAAAAAGCCTGAAACTTTTGTATGCTAAACTTGTAAAAATAGAATCTAAAAACCAATGACCTGTGTATCATACTAGACCAATGATTGTCTCTTAATGGCCAATGACTGAAATTTTTGTACAATCTCGTTATTTTTATGATTTTGAATTATTTGCATTATCCTTTGATTAAAATTAATTTATGAAATCTTTACTCTAATGTGTTTTACTTAGTATAAATTAAGACCATAATTAGATTCGTGAAAAATTAACCCATCTCGGTAAAAACAAACCTATAGAATCGTTAAGTGGCTGTATCGTTTTCTCTAATTTCCATAAGTTGTACGTATGCAATTCTGTACATTTCTTGTCAGTGGTGAAACGATAATTTCCGGTATTTGATATATAGGTATCTGTGGGTTATCCATAGATATTGATTCTATAGTGACAATTATCACCCAATCAACACATGCAATAAAAAACAATCTAATAAGTAATTATTTCAGACAATTCTCAATAATTTATTTATTTTTTCATTAGACGTTCACTTTAAGGAAAAACTATTATTGACAATAATAATTTCTGATATTGTCATACTCTTTATTAGTACCTAACCATAATACTGAACAGATAAGTTCTGTTCTATTCCAATATTAGTTTCGTCAATTTTTAAGTCCATAATTTGTTGGTTTGTTTTTTCTAGCATCTCTTGTTAAAATTCGCCATGTTGTTATGGACTTTTGTAGAAGAGATGCCTTTATTTTCGAGTGGCATTTGGTCGTCCTTTTGACTGATTATAAAATCAATTAATACCCCTTGTAGAATACCATAACAGTTTTATTTGCTTCTGGTTTAATAAGTTACAGCCTCTTGTAAATAGTATCTGTTTTATTATCAATCTAACTATTCTTATTTCAGTTGATTTTAATAGGCGTGCTTCCTGCTCACCTTTCAAATGGATTTGTCATAAAAGATCTGTTACGTCGAGTCTTGTATATTCTCACGTTGTAATAACGTGCAGGATTTTTGCTTATATTTGGACCCCGACCTAGAAAGATTTTTAAGATGTATTAAAAAATAATAAATACAAAAGTTGTAGGATTTTTCCTGAACCACCAGATTTTTTCCACCAGAATACATAATTGAACATTGCATAGCCGTCAAAAATATGAACATTTGTATTTTAAACCGATCACCCTGTATATAGTTAATTTATAGCGCAGTCCGTTAATTACTGCTTACGAATAGACCAGGTTTGATACCCTCTACCATTAAAAATACCCAAAAAAAAATTACAAAAACTGTGTCATAAGATCGACCAATTCATTAGTCATTAAAGCAATACATTACTTTTACACCGTTCTCTTTCACGTTAATGTTATTGAAGGGTTTTTCTCATTTTCTGGGTTAGTTTTGAAGATAGCAATATCAAACCTAGAATATTTGGGATCAGTAACAAACGGACTATTCGATAAATAAACCATAAATGGCAATGGATTTAAGAAAACACTAGTTGAAATTTTTTGACAGCTTTGCGATATTCCTTTATTTTCTGATAACAAATCCTGGCTGTTCACGTAAAATCGTAAAACTTTAGGTATTTTTAAAAGTTTGAAATATGTATTAAAATCATTTCTCGATGTGGGATATAAGCATACGCAAAAACCCTGTATATTAGATGAGGCTAATTTTAGATAGCCATTATCTATTTCAGTTTTTGCTAGCATTAGTTTCTTCCTGCTAGTTATGAAAATACATTTTCTGTGTGTTAATCTAACTGTTACCTAAATTCGCTAAAGTTGGCTATGCCGTTGTTTCGATAACAACTTCAAAATTTTTATGGGGCCCTTACTCCGCAATACTATGGGCCTGCTCAGTCAATACGTGTCTTTTTAAACCTATGCAAATATCTAATTAATTTGAATTTATAATCTAACACTTAATATATTATCGTCATTAATACTAATACTTCTGATCGATGTTGGACCTGCGGATACATCGATACCGTTCTCAATATGGCATACAACATTGTCGACTCCTTGTTTTTCTGATGAAGCTTTCATGTTCATATTTCGTAATTTGAAGTAAATCATAGCAGCAACCGCGCTCGCGAAGTTGAAAAGGGCAATTGTTGTCGATGTCACAGGAAAGCCAAAGTGTTCCATTAGAGTTCCTCCCGATATTGGTCCGATTACTTCGCCTAATGAATAAACAGATGACCAAAGACCCGCTACTACGCTATGGGTGCCGAGGTTCTCTTGAAACCCATTTTCCCTGTAAAACAATTAAGGTATTGAATATGTCAGAACTAACATGTTCTTGAATCAGTTTTATCTGATCTCTTCATGCATTAACCCAGATAAACCCACCCCAGATGCGAAAGCGCTCGCCTAAGGCATGAAACAAGAATTCGTTTAGAGCTCCGCCTCCTTGGGATGGCCAGCCATCCGACGAAATACTCAGGGCACGCTCTAGTGTGATTCTAAACGCGGGTCTTGTAGTTTAGTCCGAGAGCGTTTCGAAAAAGAATTAATCTTTATTTTATTTTTGTTAATTTAAATTGTTCTTCTAGCGGTGGCGGTGGCGAAAAATCTTTATTTAAATTACCCCGCGATACTCAAAGGTATGTATAAATGTTGTTTAATGCACACTCCCGCACACTTATTTCCAAAATTATTTCATATTGTAAAATAGAATAAGCGCGAAATTCAATAAAATCTGTAAACTGGACACAATGTTACAGTTACATCTTTTTAAATCCAACTAATGTTATACAGTGTCCGCCAGGATATTGGCCACATATGGGAACATTTTTTATTATTAAGATATCGGAACTTTTTTCTTAACCAATCAATTCTGCATGTCTGGCAATTTAAAAATACATTTTAAAATATGCCATGTAATTACTGTCATGGCGACAAATTTCAAAAATTCGCCATGAAAAGGTAAAAAGTGGGGTTAAGTAACGAGATATCGAAAAAAGTTATTTGAAAAAAGCAGAATGATATTTTAGACCCGTGTGCCAATTTCAGATGAAATTTAATTAAAATATGAATTTCAATATTTTTTACGATAACGCCGTGGTTAAATAATATTTTACTGATTTTGTCGTTGAAATCGTTTAACTTTTCATATTGTGATGTAATTTTATGTTTTTCTCATTCTTGCGAAGGATTATTGAAACCCGAATGTGCCAGCCTGACAAGTTAGCACTGGTGATGGCCTAGGCTAGCGGTGGCCAATACGCGGCACGCGTGTCACGTGTCAGGGTGGCAGGCTTGACCCCCTAGATTGGCACGCCAAGTTTTCCACAAACAAAGAAAAAATGATAATATGATTAAATCAAAGTTGCGTCCAACCCTTCCCCCTCATTTGCCATTCAAAAAGGCGCCGAATACTTGTTGAAGTGAAACTTTTGAAGTGAAACTTCTTTAGCGAGGGAAACTTAGAAAAAATTAAACGCTTATCAAAGTGAGACGCTTTTCAAAGCGAATCGCCCCTTTAATTAAGCATGTCCCAGTACAGCTAGAGGGCTGAAATTTTCAGGACTTGTAGCCGGAGTAAAATGAGGATCCTGGACCACGTACCCCTCCGCGTTCGGCCAGGAGAGGGGGAGAAGAAAAAAATTAAAATAATTAATTTCGGAAGAACGGGAAGAGCTAACATATGGGGGGACCGGACATCTAACTTAAGGGGGATTTTGGGAAAAAACTCTTTTTGGCCGATATCTCTGCAACGGGGCCTCGGATCAAAAATCTGACAAGCGATAAGCGATGACCCCGTGGCACGGATACCCATAAACTTTCGAAAAAATGGGAAAAAAATTAAAAAAAATAATGAAAGAAACAGTTAGAAACGCGGTTTTCGGCAAAAAAGGCAAAGAACTTCAGGTACGAGGTCGGGGATGGCAAGTAAGAAAGAAAATGCTTTATGAAAAAAAACAAGAATTTTTGAAAAAATAGGAAAAAATTGAAACAAAAGTAAAAAATGTTCGGAAAGTTAATAAAAGTATTATAAAAGGAAAGAAAAAAATAAGAAAACGTAAAAGTTTGTTCGGAAAGTTAATAAAAGTGTTATAAAACTAAATAAGAAAAAAAAATTAATAAAAGAAAAAATTGTTCGCAAAGATAATAAAAGAAATATAAAACGAAATCAAAAGTAATAAAAAAAATAGAGAAACGCGGTTTTCGGCGAAAAAAAAGTTAAAAACGCAAAAAAAAGATGTAAAAAAAGTGTCGACACCGGAGGCAAAAGTTAAGAAAAAAAGCTTAAACAACAATATCAAATACCTCTTTAAGAAGTTTCACTTCAGTTGTGTGCTTATAAAGGTGAGGCACATAATTTTTTTAACGATTTTGTCGACATTTCATTTAAAATATAGATATTCAAAATATGTACTTTGTATCAAAATTCCAGATTAAAAAAAAAATTAAGACCCACTATGATTCTTTTTAGTAGTAACATTGTTTTCAAAATTTCTGTAATAAATAAATAGTTTCCGAGACATGGCCGGTGGTCACCCTTACTGAATCATCCTGTGTAATATTAAAATGTAGCTATATAAGTAATTAAAATAATCTTTTTTATTCTAAGTGTGTTTTTTATGTGAATTTTGTTTGCGTAAAGAACAAAATAATATATGAACCCTAGTCTGAAACACCAAATTTTTTTCTTTAGCTACTTTCGTATAACAAGGTGTGCAAAAATCCTTGCTCGCATCCGGGCGATCTTAGGCCTAAGCGCGGCTCCTAAAATACGTTGACAAAATTGCTTACAAAAGTGTGAAAAAATACATTTTGACACTGACACAGAAATGTCCTTGTCCTTGCGGCCAATTTAAACGCTTCCGTTCGCTACTCTTTCAGGTAAATCCAAAAAGTCTTTAAACAAATTCAAACCGTATATAGAAATGCCTCAAGATAGTTATTTATGCAACAAGTGTGTAAAGTGATCCTTTTTTTATGAATGGGAATATTGTCGCATGAGCCGTAGACGAATGCGACAATCCCATGAATAAAAAAAGGGTACTTTACACATGAATAGCATACGAAATCTTTTCTACTACCGAAAAATATATGAAGAAACAAAAATATTATTAAATTACTTTACGCACTAGTGCGTAAAGTAAATTATTTTACGCACTAGTGCGTAAAATATATTATTTTACGCACTGCCCTAAATGTCAAAAATATGTCAGATTTACTTTACGCACTAGTGCGTAAAATAACTTATTTTACGCACTGCGCATTAAAAAGGTCTATTTTACGAATCTTAGAGAGTGCGTAAAGTGAGTATTTTACGCACGGTAGTAGAAAAAATATATTATTCACATCGAAAACTTTGCTTGAAAAAAAATTACCTTAAAGCGGCATACATTATAGCGTATTAGGGGAATTTCTGTGTAAAAGTCAGTGCAGCCATAATATCACAAGATTTCCATGACCGCCTGGTGGGAAAAAAGACAGTGACTGGCTATTGCAAATTTTAATTTTTCCTGAACCAGTCTCCCAACAAAACACGTTTTCATTTAATTGGTGCAGACCAACTAATTTAATTTTGAAGAGCAATTCTATAATCATACCCAGATTATTTGGTGCAGGCCTCGTATAACCGTCTCATCAAGGTTAAAGTTGGCTGGCGAGGAATTTGCCGACCTTTCGCATCTGGTGTGGGTTTATCTGGGGCATTAATACTAATCTTTTCGAGAATATAATACAAACAATATATAAGATAGTGCTTCTTGAAAAACCTACACTTAATACTGTCTCAGGGATGAGTCGGTCAAGGTTGCCACCCGTCCTTTTCTGGGAAGAACGGTTTTTTTAAGGTGAATTATCATTTCATCTTGCTTAGCTTAAAATGTCCTTCTACGTTCTCAACTAATCTCAAAGCCCAAGATTACTCATTCAATATTATAATAAAGAAGAAGAAAGTAGAAGAGATGAGATTCAACAAAACCGCAATCTGAATGTGTCTTTTCTTTTCAGTTCAGAGATTCCGATCGCAAGCTTTCACTAGTTTTCAGTGTGTATTTATTTTGGTTCGATAAATTTATTCTACATTATTTTGGCAGTTTTAATTTGATTAAATAACTGTTTTATGTTTTATGAAACCAGATGAGTAGAATAAAAAGATAAGAATATGGTAGATGTTAGATGGGTGGATGTTGGATGTAGAAGTTAAAGGAGAAAAAGGAAAATAATAAAACATGGGCTCGGGTTTCTGGTCTGGCGACTGGATTCATAGGTACTTCTTAATATAAGATTGGGATCAGACGACCAGGTGGAGTCCTTCTTTTTCTTTGTTAGTTGATTTGATATTCCAGCTTCAAGCTTTCTATATTTTGTTGCAGTCTTCTAACGAATTGTATTATAAAAATGGAAGAGGGTAAAACCCGTGAAATGCAGCAAACTAAGGATGCTGATGGTGGTTTAAGTAACAGTATTAATAGTCTTATGGAAAAATAGTTTGGTTGATGGATTTAATTTGGAACATGAGAAAAATTACATGTATATGATTCATTTATCGGGTAGTTCGTTCGTTACTTCCAAATATACAAAGTGTAAAGTCATAACTGACTGAGACAAATTATCAAAACTGTGCATTAGATCAATACATTATTTTATAACGTTCTCTATCTAATTTTATGGAATGATTTTTGTAATTTTTTTCTGTTGGCTTTCAAACAGAGGCCGTAATCAGTAACGAACGGGCTATCCGTTAAAGAAACCATACACCCGGTATACAAACGCTTTGATAAAGAGATGTGTGATTCAAAATTGCAAGGGAAATTATTCGTGTATTTTATACTAACTATTGAATTAATTACTTACATTGCGCTATCTAGGATAAACTGATAGGTAGGAATTAGCGTCATTGCTATGAACACTCCCAGCGCTAGTAGAGCTACTGCATTAAGCCAAATCGAACTATAAGAAACATTAAATGATTATTATAGAGAAACCTACAAATATTTCATTCAACTAAAATGAGAACTAAAATCAACTCGATAATTAGGTACAGGGTTATCCAACGAGGACTAGACAAGGCGATTTTTTTACTTTCCCTGTACTTTTATAATAAAAAAAAACTGAAATAGCCATCTTACGTAATTTTCTCCCGCGAATTCGGATATGTTCAGCAAAAAACAATTGAACATCAAATAAAAGTGCTAGGGGTCACTTTGATATTTTTTTAAATGGAAGGTTACTACATTTTTGGACTGCCTAGAAAAATCTAAACACATTTTGTGTATAATATCCTATACCTATCTTTAGCTGTTTACCAAATATTGACAGTTGAAAGTCGGGTATTTTGACACTTTGACAGGCTCTAAATTCTAAACCGCACAAGATCAAAGAAAACATTTTGCACATCCTATCTTAAGTTTTCATAAACTATCGAATGACAGTATCTTCGAATTTAACCTGCGGATAAAATTAACCGGAACTTTTAAACCTCCGGTTAAATTCAAAGTTACTATCATTCGATAGCTTATGAAAACCCAAGATAGGAATGTGCAAACCGTTTTCTTTGATCTCGTGCGGTTTAGATTTTAGAGCCCGTCAAAGTGTCAAAATGCCCGACTTTCAATTGTCAATATTTGGTAAACAGCTAAAACAGGTATAGGATATTATACACAAAATTTGTTTAGATTTTTCTAGAGAGTCCAAAAATGTAGTAATATACAGGGTGTTACATTTAAAAAAATATCAAAGTGACCCCTAGCACTTTTATTTGATGTTCAATTGTTTTTTGCTGAACATATCCGAATTCGCGGGAGAAAATTACATAAGATGGCTATTTCAGTTTTTTTTTATAAAAGTACAGGGAAAGTCAAAAAATCGCCTTCTCTAGTCCTCGTTGGATAACCCTGTACAAGTCAAAGTAGTTGCTTGTTTCTAAACGGTACATGGTATTTACACGTGTCATTGTACTCGAAACCCATGACTCACTCAAATTTTCATTCTAGTCTGCCTATCCCAACTAGGATATTGGGTATATTTGTGCCAGGCATTTTTACAATTCTGCATTGATAAAAGTGAGCTAGCAAAAATATGTAACGTTGAAAACCATTATCGGATGCCAACTTAAACTTTTACTCCAAGATGGTGACTAACAATAATTCATTGGCATATCACAAAAGTCAGAGTCAAAATTAAAGCCTTTACAATCAGCCCATAAAGGTTTTTTTTCATTCGGTTTACCAATCTTGGAAGCTAATGACCACTGCATTTTGTAATCAGGCAGATAGTAACACAAAATGACCATTTCTAACAGTGGCGGATTTAGGGGAAGAGGCTTCTTTTTTAAATAGTTCTATCTATTAATAGACTTAGTTGACTATTGATTTAGGCTATTCAGTATTTGCACCTAGTGCTAAATGACGAAAATAATCGCAAATTAAAATTACTTCTTATTTTAGTTTATGATAGGTTTTTTAATGACAAACAGTTAAGAATAGAGCAGTTTGTCGTAACCGGCCTTTGGATTTGGATGAGATGGTAATCTATTTACGGTTACAAAAATGACTTACAAAGGGAGCTTTTTAGGCAGCTGACAAGTTAATTAACTTTGGTGCGTTCGTCCAACAGATCTAGGAAGGGGGAGATGTAACGTTATCTGTAATTTCATTCATAATTCACATTTGTTTACAATCAGACATATGTGGACAGTTGATGCATAAGATAGAAAAGGATAGTTAGAAAAAATGGCAACGTTGTACGTGGTTCTTCATTTCGATTTCATTTTATGTACCAGTGGCATGCGGTTTTAAAGGCATTCTTTCTACAACATTCAGAAAATTTAGATTCAAAACTTGTATTAAAAAAAGGGAAACTGAAATTAATTACAATTAGCTTGAAGGCAAGGAACAACTTGTCGATACTTACTCCTCCAAAAATGTGAACACAGGTGACGGACCAAGGAACAACAAAACTACTGAACTGCAAAAAAGACCTATGGTCATCAGCCAAGTGTAATCGTTCAGTTTGTCAGTCAGCCAGCCCCATAGGGGACTGAAAATTCCGTAAGTTACAGATAAAAGAAGAAAGGAAAGACCGACCTGGCTTGTACTCAAGTTAAACTGAAACAAAAAAAAAATAATTAAAAAATACAAGTCTTTTATTTGCATCCAAGCAATTGTAAGAAAACAGTGAATCACATGGTGGTGGCTTCCCAACCCCCCTTCAGGCACTATTCACTACAATACTTTCCAATAATTAAAATATTACAAAATGTTAGTAAAGCATGATTATTTACTAAAATTATTTTTGTTTTACTAACATTCTGTAATTGTTTACACACTCTGTATATGCTGGATCTTAATATTTTACTTGAAAGGGTAGATATGTCTGCGCAAGGGCTATTAGTCTAAATAGATTTCAGCAATGTTTACATAAGAGTTCCAGCCTAATGAGTAAAAAAGGTACCTTTTATTTTTAAAAGGTGATATTTCGGACAAAACTGAATGTTTTAAAAAATCCCCGAATTCGTTTTTTACATTTTGATTAAGAATCACTTAAATCCAAAAAAACAAAAAAGAAAACAAATATTTATATATATTCGGGGCAAATGGAATGTTATAAAATTTGTAGATATTTGTTTACTACCCTGTACATGCATATTATGCACAATATTAAAAAAGCCCGGTAACATAGTCGATAGACCATGAAATATGCCCTAATATTTTGTAAAACGGTATCAAAAAAACTTTTTCGTTTTGCAGATACGTACATTAAAAACTACACTAAAAATTTCACATATAAATTTCAAGTGAAAAGCGGTTTATAAAAAAAAACAGCACTTATAAGTTATGATAAACTAACGTGGCAATTTCTGAAGCGTACCATACGGAAAGCCAATACATATTATTATAATATAATAATATTATTAAATTAAGGATTATGCTTAAATATTAGGAAGGGACTCCACTGCCGGCGCCGGTTTCCAAAATTTTTTAATTCGGATGCCGGCTCCGGCAATCTTACAAAATGCATAGGCAAGCCGGCGCGCCGGCTTGGGCGCCGCCGGCAGCCTAGTTATTCCGATGTGTCTAGACTCGAGTACCGGCGTAACGCTTATAACCTAAAAATGTTTTTTTTTCGGCGACTGGCTATCGAGAAGAACGATTGTGGTTCCCGAAATTTTCCTTTTTCCTAGGTCCCTTTAGCCTACCTTGTGTTTTGTATATATCTTTCTGCCTAGTTTTCGTTTAGTATAAGGTAAATTTTTTTTTGTAATATAATTATTGTTTTAAGTATATTTAAGTTTGGTATTGAAATAGGGTAATACACGTGCTTAGTTGTAGATGAGTGTTACTTAATCCTAATGATGTCCAAATGACTGATATTCATACCAGTATATTATCTGATAGTTATAGTAGTAAGATAGATTTAGAAAATTCGAGTATAAAAAGTATTGATGATAAGATTCCATCTAGCAAAAAAATAAATAATAAATATAAATTGAATTCTTTAGGTCCCTATATTGTTACTATTCAATGCATTGAGAATGATAAAAACATTGGAAATTTTCATCCTTTAGCGTTAGCCAGGGAATTGTTTAAAATGAATATTGTAGGTAGAAAAGGTAATTTTAGAAAGGGGAAAAATAAGATTGTTGAATTCAATTCTCCACAAACAGCCAATGACTTTGTGGATATCAATGAGTTAAAACTAAAAGGTTATGAAGCGTATATTCCTGACTATAATGTTAGTTGTAAAGGAATAATTAGGGGGGTTTATACAGAATTAACTATGGAAGAAATTATTGAAAACACTGAAAGTGTTGCTAAGGTATTACACGTTAAGAGGTTTAATAGGAGAGTAACAGTTGACAATAAGCCAGAATTTTTGAAAACGGGAACATGTGTCATTACATTTGAAGGGAAATGTCTTCCTAACTTTATAACTTTATTTGGTCTTCATATAAATGTTGAATTATATGTAATGCCAGTGGTACAGTGTTTTAAATGCTTATTAGATGGTCATACCCAAGCTCAGTGTCGAGGTAAGGACAAATGTGAAAAATGTGGTCTAAATCATGAAGATAATATTTGTAATGGTCAGAAAAAGAAATGCTATCATTGTAATAGTGAAAGTCACTCAGCTACATCCAAAACTTACCAGGAAATCACTAGGTAAAAAAGAATTAGACAATATATGGCTGCTAATAACATTTCATACTTTGACGCCAATGAATTGTTTCCGAAAATAAATCGTTTTTCTGTATTTGAGAATGTTGATAAGGAATTCCCTATGCTTTCGAAACCATATAAAAATAACCAACAGGGTAATAACACTAATAACTCTTTAAGTTCCCAGTCTTTGTATAGTCAAATCCCAGATTATGCCTCAGTATCACTATCCTCCCCTAAAAAACGAAAAAACCCTAATGTTTCTACAGGCTACGACAGAGAATCTCATAAAGAATGTCTTTTTCCTGATAGTGCAAGAAATCCAATTACACCTCTTCTAAGAACTAACCTTTTTAATCATGCCTTGGTGAAGGATAATCATGAAGATGCCCTTCAAAG
Source organism: Pissodes strobi (assembly GCA_016904865.1). NCBI lineage: Eukaryota > Metazoa > Arthropoda > Insecta > Coleoptera > Curculionidae > Pissodes > Pissodes strobi. Next base: position 17,758 of record JAEQML010065997.1, read on the forward strand.
CTTATTAACTAATAAAGAAGATAATATTACTGGGGACCGTAATAGCATCATTCGTATGGTTCAGCATTTATCTGAGTCAGATATGGTATTATTAAAAAATTATCTTTACTCTATCATGATCTTTAACACGCAGGATATCTCTCAAGATTGTTATGGCAGATGGGGCAAATAAGCTTAAAATATTACAATGGAATATCAGAAGTTTATGTACTACTAATAATCATAATTTAAAAGTACTCATTTCAGAAATCAATCCAAATATAGTAGCTCTTAATGAGACTTGGTTGAGACCTAATTATAATATTTCGATTTTTAGTTATAAAATGTTAAGACAAGATAGAGTAGATGTCAAGGGCGGAATTACTTTCCTAATTAAGAATAATATTAACTATTTAATTATTGATAGTGATTGGTCATATCTGCCCGATAAATTCCAGGCCATGGTTATCAAACTTATTGAGCATTTTATTCATATTGTAAATATTTATATCCCTCCTAAAGTTAACATTGAACAAGCCATTTGGGAGCGATTGATTAATTCGATCCCAAATCCGAAAATTATTGTTGGGGATTTAAATGCTCACCATGGATTGTGGGGAAGTTTTAGTTCCAATAAGCTGGGTAATATGATATATCATTCTCTAGATACTATGGATTTGGTGGTTTTAAATGATGGGTCATATACAAAGTTAAGTAGTCCGGGTCAGAATCCTTCTGCAGTAGACTTTTCAAAGGTATTCAGTCCGATTGCACTAAGATGTTCATGGGAAGTGGGGGAGGACTGTGGAAACAGTGATCATTTCCCCACTCTTACTACTCTTCAGCTCTACAAGGAGGTAAACAGGAGTAAATGTTTTGTACCCAAAAGATTATTTAAACAAACTGACTGGGGAAGGTTTCATGATGGAATGTGTATTTATTTTGCTAATTCTGAGATTGATAATTATAATGATTTTGAAAAAATTATTAATGTTGTTGCGGATGAGTCGATCCCTTGGTCTAAGCCTCATAATAAAAGGGAAAGGAAAATTGTGCATTGTGGTGGGACATATCTTGTACTAATATTATTAAATTAAGAAAGAAAGCTTTATTTGATTTTAAACAAAGTCCAACTTTGCCAAATTTTATTAAAGCAAAACAGATAATTGCCAAGGCTCACAAGTTTTTCAAAGGGAAAAAACGTTGTAATTTTAGGATATTTTGCTCCTCTCTAAATCGAAATATGCCTATTGGTAAAGTATGGCAAACTGTAAAATTATTTTCTGGAAATAATAAAGCTTGTATGGTTAATCTCCCAACTGCAATGGTTGCCCAGAAAATACTGGATAATCTTTAAGTTTTTCGCATCCAACACATAAATTAGAAAAGGAGGTTTTTTCAGCTTTTTGGACCGTTCTATTAAATTATTGTTACTAAATGGCCAACGTTTCGGCACTAGTTTGTGCCATCATCAGGGCCAGCAACCTAGAGATGGGCATACATGAAATGCCTTGTTGAACCCATAGGGATCACAACACGTACACAAAAAACAATAACAAACACCGACAGCAGTTGCTCAGGTCACGTTCAAGGCTTACTCAATGGATGGATAATCTTTGTCCTTCTATTGCTCTTCCAAGCATTAATTTGAAGAATTGTGAAGAGGTATTACATTTTTTTTCTATAAATGAGCTTCAAGAAATAATAAAGGGGAAAAAGAATCGGCTACTGGCATGGATCAGATTTCGTATGGCATCTTTAAGAATCTGCCAAGCAATGCTCTTAAAGTATTGCTTGGTATTCTCAATAAATTTTTATCAGGACAGAGTCTTTCTTTACAATTTAAAGATGTAATTATTTATCCTGTTATTAAACCAGGGAAAAATCCTCTAAATTCGTCGAGTTCTAGACCAATTGCAGTGGCTCAATGCATCACTAAAATTTTAGAATCTTTGACCAAAAATCGCCTTGAATGGAAGTTGGAGAATGAATCTAAATTTCCATCTCATCAGGTTGGGTTTAGGAGAAATAAGGGTTGTTTGGATGGCTTAGGAATCTTGATTACATATGTTCAGTTAGGTTTATGTAAGGGTTTATATACACTGGGTGTATTTTTAGACATTTCTTCTGCATATGATAAGGTTGATATTTATAGGTTATATTATATGCTCCTTGAATATGGTATACCAGTAAGTCTGAGTAATTTAATTTTTAGATTGTTAACTAACAGGAAAATATTCATCAAAACTAATAATAATCAATTAATTGGACCACATAACACTTCAACTGGTTTACCTCAGGGCTCTCCCCTGAGCCCGATCTATAATATTTATATGTTGGATATCCATAGGATTAAAGCAGAAAATTTTAGAATCATTCAATATGCGGATGATCTGGTTTTGCTTGTATCAGGGACTAAAGTATCTGAGTTGGTATCCCTAATGAATTTTATTTTGGAGAGACTGAAGCTTGTTTTAGATGGTCTTAATTTGAAAATTTCTCCCAGTAAATCGTCCTCAATCCTGTTCAGGCCAGAAGTTGCTGTTCTGCCAGTATGGCCAGTTAGGTTAGGGAAATTTGTGATTCCATGGGTGAGAGAAGTGAAGTATCTTGGGGTAATTCTAACAGATAATTTGAAATGGGA